>JAAGNO010024224.1:60449-87793 GCA_033439905.1 Ceryle rudis
TAAATTTTTTTTGTTCTTTTTTTAAATTGTGTATTTGAAATGATATCTGAATCCTGTGTTGTTTCCAGAACCTGCTAGCCCAGGCCAGGACTTGGACATGCCAATGGAAGTTGATAGCAGTGAAATGAACAGTGATGGTAGTCGAGGTCTAGATGATGCTGAAGAGCCCTCTCCTCCAGAGGACAAAATCTTCTTTATGGATCCATCTGACCTTGATGCAGACAAAGATGAGGAAGCTGTCAAAACTATCAGGTAAGTCATAAGGTGAATTTCTTTGCTCTGGATGTACTTTCCTTAGTATTGTGAGCAAAACATTATTGATTAGCCCAGTTTTACTGTTCAAAGTGGTGGGGTTTATTTATTTATTTATTTATTTATTTAACTTGAAAATGGTTTGTAAACTTATCCTGTCTCAACAAAATTCGAAATATAAATAATATTTTTTCTAATTGGGAAAAGTGCTGTTCTATGACTGCTAGCAAATAACTAAAACGAGATTATCAAAACATGGTAAAATTTATGGCTTAGCATGGCTAAGACATGACTGAAGTCTTTGTGACAAGTCTAATGTAATTGTTGTTAACACGTGTTGATTTAAAAGGTATTACTTGAGGTATTTTAATATTCACATCATAGTCTATATGCGTTTTAGGTAGCAGTTTGCTTTATTTATCTTGAATGTGATTTTTCTGAAGTCTTCTATCCGCTGTTACATAGTTTCTTTAATCAGGTCTGGTCTTTTTACTTTCTGTGTTATTCTGCCTAGCATCATCCTGATTTTAAGTCATTGTTAATAACATAAGAGCAGTTGTATTAGGTCATACTAAAGGTCATTTTAGCTCAGGGCTTAATAGCAAATACGTGAGGAAGAGCACTTCTTTTAGTGATTTGTAGCTCAAGGACTTCCCGTATTGAAAATGGCATCTTTTTTGTGTTCTACCTCTAGGTAGGATTTTTCCATTTATTTCTAACGGGATTCAAAGCAATTAAAGTTTTTGGAATGTACAGCATCCTGTGGCAGACAATTCTATAATCTAACTGTGCTGTATTAAAGCATCCTTGCATTTTTGGTTTTGAATCTGAATTGTGTGTTTCTGTTAGTACCACATGTAGGAGCTCTTGTATTAAGCAGGTAACTTGGCAGCTGACTTCATCTTCAGTGTTACTAAAACCTGTCCACTTAACTAATGACTGTGTGAAAATAGCAGAGACTGTCAAATCCTTGTCTTCAGGACAGTTAATATCCCTGAGCATTGATATAATTTTTTAGTGCAGCTGTGATTTGAATTAACACACCCCTGTTTATATTTTCATAAATTGAAAGTATGCTTAGATAGGAACCTTCATTAGTGTAATAACTTTATTAAGTACCATAGTTGGTTTACACAGACAAGGGAAAGTAATAGCGATGCTGATGTTAATTATATTTTTATGCTGGATTAAGACCAGCAGTCTCAGCTAATTGCTTTGAGAGAGGATGTAGGCATCCTCATTCCAGTGTGCTGCTTCTGTGTTCTTTAGAGTAATTTACAGCAATACTTGCACTAGGAGTCCTAGTGGGAGCTCAGATACCTTATCAATTTCACCTATCAATGAAATTTGTATGGGAAAAAAAAGTGCCTCTTCCTGAAAATGATGAGCTAGACTTGTAGTACCAGTATAATAAAAGTACTATTGTTGCTTGACTTGTTAAATATTATCTATTCTATCTTTTGTGGGATTTTGTGGTGATTTGATTTTTTTTTAAATTTTTTTTTTTTTTTAGTCCTTCAACAAGCAATAATATTCCTCTCATGAGAGTTGTACAGTCAATCAAACACACAAAGAGGAAGAGCAGTACAATGGTGAAGGAAGGATGGATGGTCCACTATACTAGTAGAGACAACCTGGTCAGTGACTTCAGTTTCTTCCTACATTAAGTTAAATTATTTTTCTAAAGCAGCCTTTCATTTCTCTTACTTAGATATTTTGATTTACAGTAGCATTTGAAAGAATTTAATCATGATGTTCATTATAAAGAAATCTGGTGCAAAGGAGAAACTGTAATTTATTCAAAATTCTTCATGTGGTAATTCAACAGGACTTTTCTTTCTTCCTTATAAAAAAGGAGAAGCATCTTTAAATTGTCTCAAATGAATTTCATGTTTAAGGTTTCAGCTTTCCTGAGATGATAATTTGAAATAAATTGCTTCTGTTTTCTTTCTGATTAGCAGTTGAACTAAATATTTGTATTGGTGTTTTTATTTGACTACCTGAAAATGTGGAAATCATTATAAAATGATGAGTACTGAAATGGTTGACATATTATTTTAATGATCTAGGTGTTTGTAAATATTTATGTGTAGATATGGGAGTCCTTCACTCCTCTAGCAATTCACTATCTGAAAGTAAGTGTTATTGAATAGCATACCCTCAAAACTCTATTCATCTTGACATCAGTGGAATCAAGAGTTGTGGCTTGACTGTATGTCCTTGGGATTCCTCTTGATGTCAGTGGAATCGGGTTGTGACGTGACTGTGTGTCTTTGGGTATGCAAGCGTCCTTCAGAAAGACTACATTGCTTGTTTCCAGAACTACCAATAATGGTATCTTAGTTGAACCTTCTTAAGTAAGGTTCCTGGAACTTTCTTAGGTAAGCTCCTTGGTTTTGTGTATTGAGGAGGAAGATAAGGAAGAGTAACTGAGTTTCTTAGAGTTGTCTGGTGGGAGGGAGTGAATCCCTCCTACCAGAATTTTGTCTTTTAGTACATGAAGGAAAAGGATGAAGTCAAGAAGTTCCCAGGTTTTGTGAAGCGCAATGTGCCATATTGAGACTGTTAATGAAAAGCAACATAAATGCTTTTGCATTCTTTGTCTCTATGCAGGAGCCTGAAGGGGACTTCCTGAATTTAGAGAAACAAAGTTATTTGCGTTCTGATGAAGTGGAGCTGAGGGGTGACACTAGTCATCTTGGTTACTGTAGTGTTTTTACTTTGTGATTATCAGCTAAAGACCACTGCGGGGGGTCTGTCAGGAACTGCTTTACAAAACATTTCTTTAAAGTACAGTTTTCTAAAACCTAGACGTATTTATCACAAACCACAATAAGTATCTAGCATATTTCTGATGAGATTTCACCCAAGGTTATTTAGCAGGCACAATCATCATCTGACTATGGAAAAACTAAGGCCAGGTAGTAGATGAAGATGAATAGCTTTAACACATCTGCTTAGGACAGACCTGATACTCAGCTCTGATTTAATCCTTCAGTACATCTAGTACATTTTTCTATGGACTTTTCTGAACCTCCTCATAGAACAGTGCCCAGATTGTACACCTAAACTGAATTTGATTTTCTTCATCTGTTAATCTGAGCACTACCTAGATGACACCTACTGAAAGAAGCCATTCAAATGGAGTATTCTGCCCCAATGCAAGATACCTTCAGCCAAGCAGGCTCTCCTAAAGCTTCCTAATGGGAGGAGAATTCTGTATTAGGCATTACAGCATTGGCTGTTTCCCTTGACTGCTCTGCTCGCAGCAATGCCAGACTATTTCCTATTCCTGGAACAACTTGGGCTTTCTGTCAGTTCCAGAGAGGTTCATTTTAACAGCAGCATCTGTATGCTTCTTGCCTGACCTTGGATAACAAGATATTTCACTGTTTATAATAGTGTATCATCATCTGTATTCTTTTCTTTGCTCTGAGCCCATCCTTTCTCAGAATAGGATATGGGCAGAGCTTTGAATCCCACAGTTATCAACTAGTTACTTAATCCCCGAGTTACTAGTTCCTCCCCCTTCAAAGTCTTCTCTTATTCATGATTTAATGAAGAGCATATATGTCCAAAGGACAGGTTCACCCTTATGCTTTCACTTAATGTCCATTCAGTACTTACTGGGGCTTCCATTTAGTTAGGTCCATTCATGACCTAGTTTTGTCTAACTCCTTAGAGGCAAGAGTTAGACAAGTCTTCCCCATATTTGAATTGAATTTAAGCTCCACTGTGTTATGTTTCAATATTTGTCATCCTAGGCCAGAGCTAAGAGTCTTGGACTTTTGTCACAGAAAAATTAAAATGGGTCTCTATATAAGCATGGTGCAAGCAAAGTAAGTTAGATTCACACAGCTTTCTAAAGGCTTCTTTGTTTTGAGGAATATTCTGCTTAAAATTGCAAGACAGTTATGTGTTACAGCTTATTCATATTACTTTTGTAGGAGAAGATATTTTTTTATTGGTGGAGACTTCCAGAAAATGGCTATTTAGTCTGTTTTGTTGGTTTTGTGTTTGTTTGTTTGTTTTGTTTTTTTTTCCCCCAAGATATTTTTGTCCACTAGAATCTCACAATCTCTCTGTCTTGCCACTGTGTGCTTTGACCTTGTAGAATTTGGTGTTGTAACAAAATAATTAAGGACTTTTTAGGCTTGCTCCATCCTTGAACCCTTACAATGTTGGTGTGAGGGCACAGAGGGAGAAAGCGTGACTCCCACAGTTGTTACTAAATTAAAATAATTCAGGTTTTCTGAGCACATGCCTCTGGAGTGAAACCTGTGTAGGTAAGTGTTTTTCCTTTATGTGATAACTGCTGTTGTCACTGCTATTGCTGTAAGTGTTGTGGTGGGTTTTTTTCTGGTTTGTGGAAATAATGTTTGAGCCTATTATTGAGTTTATAAAATATCTTTATTCACAAAGTGTATTTTTTCGTGTATGTAGTCTAAGATGAAACTGTAGGGTAATATTAATTGCTTATCTTAATTTAAAGTATTTCTCATTTAAATAATGGATAACAAAAGCCTTAACAGTGATTTCTTCTTTGTTATTGTACTGCTCATTTTGTAGAGAAAAAGACATTACTGGAGACTGGACAGCAAATGCCTCACACTGTTTCAAAATGAATCTGGAACAAAATATTACAAGGTAATTGATGATTAATAATTATGTTGATTTTATTTACTCTGCGATTTATAGATCTTAAATCTAATTGTGAGCAGTATATAAGTATTATCTCAATTTCCCTATCTTTTTTAATCAAAACTGTGGCCAATTTAATTATTAGCTAAAGCTTCTAAGTGAGAAGGACCAATACCAACTCTGAGAAGTTGCTTGGAGCTCCTATTCTAATACCTTTGAGTATGTTTCTCCTTACTTTTTACATGGGACTGTGTTCCTGAGTTTACCTAGCGTATTAAGCTATCTTCATAATTAACAGATAATTTGTTTGGCCACCAGTCGAATGAAGGCTATGATTTTTGCCTTCTTTAAGTAGTGACTGAAAGTTTGCATGCTTACCTATTTTACTTTGAGGTTCCCAAAATTAAATTATTCCCAACTGTACAGCTGAATGTTGCAAGGAAGATTTATAGGAAAATTTACTGTTGTGGCCTGGCATTATATAAATGAAGCTTAGCAATTACTTTGGTTTATATTGTTAATATAGTAATGTGTTCAAGTGGTGGAATATTCAGAAAATGTGTTTGAATGTATAAACAGGATTTTTCCCTTTCTTGTCTTACACCTTTAGGTTGGGGTCCAAATATTGCAGCTTCTTCTTTTATAACATCTCTAAGATCAAGCCTTTTCTCTGTACACCCAGCTAAACTTGCCCAGATCCTTTTCATCCCTATCTTGACCAATGCAGTCTCTTCTCAGACCTCTCTGATACTTGTATTGCCCTGTGCATTCAAAACACAGCTGGTAAAATATGTTCCTTGCTTGTTGCTCCGATATGTCCCTGCTTTTAGTCTTTTGACTTGCCCCTTTGCACTCCTTTTTTTTCACTGCTTAAACCTCAGGTTGTCTTTGCTGTTAGAATCATTCACAGTTTTTGCCTTTATATGTATTTGCTCTTCATCAGCTACTGTCTCTTATCCCCCTAATGCTAGCCCGGTGTTCACTTGCTTGTTCACTGCTCTTGCAAGTGATGTGCACCTGTACACTGTCGTGTGTATGTGGAATGTCCTTCTCCAGCTAGTGTGAACTTGCAACCACTTCTTCCTTCAGATCTGTTCTCTAGTACTGCTTGTACCACAGACTTAAACTGACAAGGTACAGTCGTCTGCAGGAATTGTTAGTATCTGTATAAAAGGGACTCTTCACCCAAAATGATTCAGATCCGTGAAGCAGTGCTTGTTGACTAGCTTATATAACTGCATCCTCTTCCTGATGTTGTTGTGTTTCCCTTTTTTTTTCCTGTCATGTTCTTCTCTAGCTAACCTGCATAAGCTACAGGGGGAAAATGGTCATTCATTAGTTGTACATCATTTGTATGCGGTGGGAGCATGTCTCATGCTGAATATAAATACACTTTGTATAGAAAAACAGTAGCTGTATAGAGAAATCTGTGGTGGGGCTGGAAGTCTCTCTAGGCTTGTACAGAGGAATCCAGAAAGCAGTGGGTGGGCAATGGTCATACACAGTTTGACATTAGTTATGACTCTTGGTATTTTGGGGTTTTGGTATTTTGACATATTTGCTTTGATTTCCTTGCAAACACTTTAAGTTATTAAAATATTATGTGCATTTTCATTTTTTAATCTTTAATATTTTTCTTCAGGAGATTCCACTTTCAGAAATTCTCCAGGTGACTCAGCCTCGAGATTTTTCAAACGTGGTGCAGGGCAGCAACCCATACTGTTTTGAGATCATCACTGACACGATGGTGTACTTTGTTGGCGAAAACAATGGCAGCAGTCATCACAGTCCTGTTCTTGCTGCCACCGGAGTTGGACTTGACGTAGCTCAGGGCTGGGAGAAAGCCATTCGTCAGGCTTTGATGCCAGTCACTCCTCAAGCTAGTGTTTGCGCTGCTGCAGGACAAGGAAAAGATCACAGTAAGCAGGCAGACAAGGCACTATTTTTCCTACTCTGAAGCTGTTAATGGTAGAGACTTCTTTCAGGGAAGTGCTTACTTAGGGTGCAGTATTGTCTATCTATTCTCTGCTGAATGGGGTCCATAATTTTCCTCAAGTCCCTAAAAAGGGACGCTCAGGTTTGGGGAGGGTGGGCAGATCCTTTCATCTCTTGTAGCAGGAAGTAGTAGTTAAGAATCAGATTTACAGTATGAATGCATATTGCAGAGCTTTATTGTAGGAGCATTAAGAACTCGCATGTAGCCACTGCATGTAAAAAGGGACCATAATTTAGGTATTTCTGATATACTTTAATAAATAAATGCATTCAGATTACATACATATACTCTGAAAGATCTGAATTTGGATGCTTTTTGATGTTATCTCTTATTTTAATATATATATTTTAAATCTGTGAGGTGGCAGCAGCTGAGAAGAAAATGAATTAGTGATCTAATGTAAATACTGCTAGTGATGGAAAGAACTTTTTCCGAGCTCTGGGCAGTAAGAATTACCCTGTTCTTCTTTTTCTGCACCTGCCCTCCCTTTCTTTCTCTGGCATAGGGTCATATTCATTATCAGGTCTCCACTAAACTATATATTGTGTTCTTTCTCTTCAGACAGCTCCTTGTTCCTTGCAACAACATTCATTTATTTTATGCTGAGATTTATTATTTCATTCTTTAGTTTCTTTTTATCTTCCAACTACTCCTTAATCTTCTTTTAGTGATATTTTTGCAGGAGATTCTAAGTTTAGTTGCTCTGTCTCTGATATCTGGCTACTCTGCATCAGCAACAGTTCAGAACATGTTGTAAACACTAGTCTGAGATAAAGGTGCTTTCTGAAAATGCAACTGTGGTCTGAAATGGTAAACTATGAAATGCCAGTACTAGTATCTGTATTTGATTACAGTGAAGAAATAGACCTGTAACACAGTACCTCATAACTGGCCATACATATACGAAATAAAATGGCACTTGATACAAAATTCTGTGTTTCCAAATAAAGAGAGCTTTCGTGTGTATATATATATATATATATATGTATGTTTTCTAGAACCTAAGGCTTACCGTTGCTGAGAGACTTGCCAAGACAGTTGCTTGTTCAAAAATCAGTAACTTTTTCAGATCTAAATAATCTTTTTTTAAAAAAGAAAAATTAAATTATTAAAACTTGACAGTGGTAGGGAAAAAAGCTTCAGTGGTAGATACAGAGAGGAAGTTTCTTAGCATGTTTAAGACTGTAGGAGTACAAGAAACTACCATGAGTTGTGGAGTAGTGTTTGCATGTTCTTAGACAACTCGGAGTGATTTTTAAACTCTAAAAAGCCCACAAGATGTCCGTTCATCATGCTTCTTCCTACACGTTGTGAGCCACAAAATGTATCCCAAGAGCCTTTAAGAAAATTAAAATTTTAGTTAAAAAAACCCCAAATTCTCAAAGATATTCTTTTAAATGAAAAGACCAAAAGAAAAGGAAGATATTGTTAGGGGAATCTGTAGTGTCATAATGTCCACAAGACACGAGCTAGTCAATTTATACCACATTCTGGCCAGAACAGTAGCTAGAAATGAGGATGCTTTTCCAGTCTGACACATGGGAAAGGGTCCTTTCTCACCTTGTACCTGGAGGTTGGGGTGGGATGTTTCTTTGTGGTATATGAAAAAGAGATTAGTAAAAAAGAGATTAGTAAACTGTAACCTCGCATGGATTACATATTGAATCCTGGCATTACTGATTTCTTCGGAAGTGAGTTTTTCAGCCCTTCTTCTTATGCATTTCAGACACTAGAAAAAGGGATTTATTTGGAAGGAGTAACTCAGTCTCTACCTACCAGATATTTTGTATTCTGTAGCCATCTGTGGAGAAGGGTTCAGTGTGTGTTCTCTTTCAACAGTTCCAAAGACTGTACCATCACTTTCTAGTTCCCTTGTTTAAACCTTGCTGCAGTTTGTATTGACCTGAGGAACGTTTTTGTCTGCATTCTTTCTTGTTTGTTCTTGTGTTCTGTACTGTTACTCCAACACAGACTTGACTATAGTCAATAACCAGTATGTATACACAAGGCTGTAATTTCAGTTCATATTTCAGATGTATTTAGAGCGTCTTTGAGAACTTGTATTTGTTGCTGTCTTCAGTCTGTAAATTCCTTCTTTGAGATAAAGCACAGGTGACAAAAATCGGATACAGACTTTTTCTATGTTCTCTGAAACTGCATTTTTAAAGCTCAAGGCTTTTAGGGTCATAAAAGCTCTTTTCAAAGTGCTAGTAAATTTGTAGTGTATCTTCTATGCACCTTTCAGGTGAATATATTCTGCTTTTTTTTCAGAGGAAGGGGTAAGGTTAACAAATTATAGGTGTCCATTTGTCTGAGAATGCTGCGCCTCTGTCTTGGAAGTCAAAGGAAAAGGGTGTTTTCTGCTTTCTTCAATGTATCCCTTTTCTATGCATCAAAATGTTATTCCTGTAACAAAAACTTTGTGTGAACATCTGCTGCGGGCTGAAAAAAATCTTTATCTTCATCTGGTGCTTTTACTTGCAAATTATGCTTTCTAGATGTGCTCTTATACTCCAAAGATTCATAGGCTTGTGTGGTTTATCCATGAAAGAAAATTTGTTTATATTACAGGGTTTATTGCTTTTTTTTTTTTTTTAATTACCAGGTCTTCTGTTACTTGCTCTGCTTGATTTGTTTCATTTTCTTATGCACTGATTCTCTATATTTTGATACCACAGAAAATCAGTAACCACATGCATTTGACAATAAGGGATCTACCTGGTCTTCTTCCCTATTTTCTTATATATTGCTACCAGAAATTCTTAGTAGTTTAATGAACTCTGATACATTTGCCACATTACTCTTGCTTTTGATTCTTCAGCTCTCTACACCATACACACTCATACTGTTCTACTATTTTTGTAATCAGTGATACGACAAAAATAGACAATCCCGGTAAAACTCCTGGGGCTGTTTATCTAATCAATCTGTGAAATCCGTGTTCCAGAGTATGATGCTTCTGCAGAAAATCAATAAAAATTGTTTTACCATGACTGGGTTAGATGTCAGTAAGGGGTTTTTGTTTTCTTTTCCTTTTTTTTTTTTTTTTTTTTTCCTCCTTTTTACTAGAAAAGGCTTGCTCTTCCTATTTACTTACTCAGTTATATCTTCTTTATTGCAGAAGAGTTATCTCTAAGCATCTCTGTTTCAAACTGCCAGGTCCAGGAGAATGTGGTGAGTCTTGTGCATTGTATAATAATGGTGTTTATTTACCTGGGTGTTACGAAGTAATTGGTGGTAACAGTGTCTGCATAAGACATCAATATCAAGGTATTGTAGCTAAAGAAGTCTGTGTTACATACAGGAAGTTATCTGCTTCCCTGGCACAGCTGTTTGTATGAATGTATATCCCTGTTTAAAATGCAGCCAAGTGGAGGGAGCCTTTTCAGGAACAGTTTGTTGTGTTTTTCTGTTCCATTCAGGTTAATGATGGCACCCTTTGCAGAGTTTAATTTGTGTGAAGTGTAAATACAGCTTGGCCAGTACTAACTGATATGCTTGGGAATGTTTTGATTACTTACTCCTTATTTTTGTGATTTCTTCTTTTCATGCATTAGGATATCAGCTCTGTGTACCAAATATTTGCTGATGAAGTGCTGGGTTCTGGTCAGTTTGGTATTGTATATGGAGGTAAGGTACATTAGATTTCTTTTTGCATTTAAGGTGGAATGTCTGCTTGATATAATTAGCCTTTTTATTATTACTTTGCTGTATCTAGAATGTCTAGGTGAAGTTTACCATGTTAAAAGTGTTGTTTGGATTACTTTACCATGTCTCTCTACAGTTCTAAATACAGTATTTCTTACAATTAATTTTTTGCATTTACAGTTTTGCATTGGCATCAAAATCTGTTTAGAATATGCATTGCATTTTAACCACAGTTAAATACAAAGCAGCCTTGACTATGAATTTGGCCTTGGTTAATGATTTGGGGTTTTTTAATTGCAAATTCTAACACCGTTGTCTGTATTATACACTAGTAGAAGTCAGGTATTTAAGGAGGCTGTCAGTTATACCTGTTTTTAATGATATCTGAAGGGTGTGGCCAAAAGCAATTAGAAAAATACATATTTTAGTGTATGTTTTGACAGTGCTTATGCAAACGTATTGAGACATATTTTATGCAAACAGTTTCGCTACAAATTTCTGTCAGACCATAGTCCATAAATCTGGGAAGAAAGAAAGAAAAAGTGATTAATGATTTATAAGTGGTAAACTTTCTGCTTCTGTCATGTTGTCTTTCTAGTCAGGAAGTATTGTGGCTCTGATTTTTCTCTGTGCCAGTTGTGTAGTTAAGTAAATACCTTTCTCTATTAGTTCTGAACTGCTTGGTGGAAATGTAGTTTGATGGTCTGATTTTACATCACTCTTGAGAGAGGTTTGTTCCACCCCTCCGTATTTCTTAAAGCATAGTGTGAATCAAAGTGTGCTCACTCTCTTACGAATAGAACATGCACAAATGCAGACAGTTTTTTGATGTTTTGATTTTATTTCTATATATACTCACCTGAATTGCCTTTGGATAAATCTCAGCTTGGTATTCTACATGGTTCAATGCTTATAAACATAATAAATGCTTACAAGAGGCTTTTATTATATATTTTATTCTAATTTTTTTTGGTGTTTTTTTGTGTCCTCTGTTCTTGACAAAAGATGTACAAACTGTCAATCTGTTAATCTTTCTTCATGTTCAGTTTCTAGCTGTAGCGTAGCCTCTGTAGTTCAGTGCTTTGTTAGTTTGTTAGTTTTCCTTTCTGTTCTCTTCCAACCTATCATTTGTCTTCTGGGTTTTGTAACTAGTTCATAATTGATAGTATTTCTGCTACATTTCAATATAATTTGATGTCTAGAGGAGCCAGACTCATTTTCCCTAAATCTAAGGTTTTATTTAAAGCATAGCTGGGTGCTGTAATTTTTAAGACTTTGCCTAAAAATTGCTAATATATTCCAGAGAAAATGACAAAACCTCTCTCTCAAGAGATCTCACTTTTGAGAGTTCTGGCCTTACGCTGTTGCCTTTTGACAGTCTGTTATACAGTGTGTGCTTTCCTTAGGACTAATGTAATCTTTTTCAATATTTATTTTTTGCTGTCCAATTGTTAGTTCTACTTGGTAACCTTGTAAATCCTTTTGGACCTTGAATGATGTCTCCATTAACTGCCTTACTTCCTCTGGTAGAGATAAGCCTGCTTTTGACGCTTTATTCATGATGCTGTTTAAGGCAGGTGCATTAGTTGCTTGGCGCAGCAGCCTTTGGAGAAATTCCTGTGCCCTGCCTAGGCCCTGGCCACCAGTAATGATTGCAGAGCAGCAGGTGAGGCCTGGTTGGGTGGTTAGCGAGGCGTAGCTGGGCTCCCTGTAGCAGTGCCAGTAGAGTCCTCTGTGCCGCTTGCACTGTAGCTGTGTCATACCTTTTCCTAAAACGGCTTCCAAACCCTTCACTGAGCAGAGAATGACTTTTTTTATTCTTTGGTGCAGACTTATACTATATTAGTCTAGTATTAAATGTTTTAGATTTTCAAGTTCTTGTAGTGTGTGATCCCATTAGCTTCTTTGATGAGAATGTGCTAGAAGACTGTCTAGCAGTTGTGGAGAAGCTGGATAAGCATTTACAGCTACTCACTCGGCCCTTGAAACATCCTGTCTGTGTATTGCAGAACGCTTCTTGTGTAGCTGATGCAGCTTATGGCAAGGAATAGCATTTGGTGCTATTAGCACGTCTTTCTTTCTTATCACAACCTTTTAGAGCTTTTTAATCACAACAGACCACCCCTGGGTGTTAACATGTTGTTCTTTGTGGCACGGTTACTCTAATTTTCCCATACAGTGTTAGATATGTAATTTCTTGTGCATGTGGTGCCCATGAGAGTATGAAACTGCTAGAGAAGACTTGCAGTTCGTTCTTCATACTGGTTCTGAATGGTTTTGTTGTTGGTTTTGTTTTGGCTTTTTTTCCACAGGAGAGGGGCAATATCCTGTGAGAGTAGGTAGTACTTGCTCATGTGCAAATCCTTGAACAAGCAAAAGCTTTATCTACTACACCTAATGTCAATGTGCATACCAGACATCAGAGTAGTAACTAGTGTATCTGCAATGCTCCTGTTGAGGCTGATCACTTCTCAGTACTCATCTACCAGTTGCAATTTCAAATACAAGTATAGCAATACTGTACACTTGTACAGAATATACTTTTTTTCCCCAAAAAAAGGAATTTCTGCTGTAGTGTTTACTATCTATGAATTGCTTCTGCCTCTTGATGGCTGACATAGACTTTCTGTTTAGGAAAACACAGGAAGACTGGAAGAGATGTGGCGATCAAAGTCATTGACAAGATGAGGTTTCCAACTAAACAGGAAAGTCAGCTTCGTAATGAAGTGGCCATTCTCCAGGTACGAAACTATTTTTGGATCCCATTGGAGTTTGGTCTCACATAAGCCATTAATGAGACTTTGTAATGTAAGTGCTCTGAATTGATTTATAAGTCTGCATGTGTGATTTCCGAGTCATTTTGTAAGAGGGAATCTTAGAAGAGCAGGAATTCCAGAGTAGTTGGTAGAGCTGATAACTTGGGGTTGGTATCTACTCCTTGTAGGGGATCCACTGAATATGTACTTTGGTTCCCATGCTGTCTCCTGCAGATAGCAGGAAATTTTTGCTGTCTTCCACTACTGGCTCCTCAAGCTATGAGTGTTACTCTTGTGTGTTCTCTACTCAAGCTACTGATTGTATCAACTGTAAACTTAACTATTTTGCATAATTTGTGTTAAAACAAATTGGTCTTAGTAGTTATAACTGGCATGTGTCATGGGTTGCTGTTTGTTTCAAGCTAGTTTCTTGCCTCAGACATTCTGTTTCTCTCATCTCTAACTCTCCACTTATCTGCTTTTTCATTTGTCGTACAACATTTCTCTGTAATTCAGTGTATTTCATACAGTTGGGTTTTTTTTAGTGATGTACCTATACTATTTTATTTTAGAATTTGCACCACCCTGGGATTGTGAACCTGGAATGTATGTTTGAAACCCCAGAAAGGGTCTTTGTTGTGATGGAAAAGCTGCACGGGGATATGCTAGAGATGATTCTTTCCAGTGAGAAAAGTCGACTTCCAGAACGAATAACTAAATTCATGGTCACTCAGGTTGGCATTCTGTGTGTCTACTTTGAGAGGAAAGGCTAGATTTATCTTTTGTAATTGTGTGAGAATGGAGTTTGGAGAAAGATTTTTCTGTATTGTTATTAGGTCTCCACAGCTAATGAAAACTGATTAAACGTGGAAGGAATTTTGCATGTTAATTATGTACATTTTTTTGCCTTTCTTTCCCAAGACATAACATTATGGATGTACAAAGATGCATGCCAAAACAGTACACATTCAGAAAGATAGAGGGAGAAGGGGTGTGGGGGGGAAACCCCAGGAAAATAAACCCCATCAGTTTCAAGTCTTGATAATCTGGAAAAAGCAGCACTTGCACAATATATACAGACTAATTCTTGAAGGCTGTGTTGATACAAATTGGTTTAGTGTGTGTGGCTTTTGGCACTTGCGATCCACTTGAATAGTTCTGAAAATGTTCCTTTCTTTTTGTAGATACTTGTTGCTTTGAGGAATTTACACTTCAAGAATATTGTGCACTGTGATTTAAAACCAGAAAATGTACTACTAGCATCAGCAGAGCCATTCCCTCAAGTGAGTGAAGATTAAAAATACTTTTAATCACTTTTGTTGTGTGGTTTTTTGGTTTTTTTTTTAAGTGATATAGGGACTATGGTTTAAAAGGTGACCTCAGATTGAATTGTTCAACTGACTCAGTCTAGAATTACTTGAACTACATGTATTGTTGTCTTTTTTTTTTTGGCTTTCCAACTCTCAGCCTAGCTTTATATTCAGTGGTCTGTTTCAATTTCTGTCCCCTCAGAGGTGGATCATCTCTCACAACATGAGGGGAGGGTTTCTTGGTTTTAGCATTGGACTTGTACAGGTAAGAGGGATCCAGATCAAATGCCTGCTTTGTTGAAGTTAAGGAGCTGTCCCAGAACTATGAAGATTTGAGCATCAGTGCAGGCACCAGCTGTTGATGCTTTTTTACCTGGGTGATTATTGGACTCTTCTATCTAGAGCTGACTGGGTCTGAGTTCTGCCTAAAACTCTTAGTTTGATTTTGGTACAGCTAAAGCCTTCCAGTTTCAGGAATCTGATTTAGGAGTGTGAACTGGCTGAGATTCCTGTCCTTTTTTAAGTGTTGGTCCTGTGTCTTCTGAGGGTGTGGATTCGCCTCTGAAAATGAGCCAAGTTTGGAACTAAGGTTTTTATCATTACTTGCATACTTGTGGCCATGTAGTACACAGATTGCCTCAGACCCGAGTCTGTGCGAGGCCAGTTCAGGTCTTGGTCTGAAGCATGGTTGATCCACAGTCTGCAAAACCATCAATCTAAAAGCTTAACTGACTGGCTTCTGTAATATTTTGTCCCTGGTTTAGTGCATACAATGTTTAAACGATGTCAGAAAGGGTATCAAGTACTGCTCTGGTCTTGGGCAGTAGCATGCTTTGGAGATAAAGCAGAGATTTCTCAGCTTAAAATATGTTTCTTTTGCAGGTAAAGCTCTGTGACTTTGGCTTTGCACGTATCATTGGTGAAAAATCTTTCAGGCGCTCTGTGGTGGGGACACCTGCTTATCTTGCCCCTGAAGTGCTCAGGAGTAAAGGTTACAACCGCTCTCTAGACATGTGGTCAGTAGGAGTTATTGTCTATGTGAGCCTTAGTGGTACATTCCCATTTAATGAAGATGAGGATATAAATGATCAGATTCAAAATGCAGCATTTATGTACCCACCAAATCCTTGGAAGGAAATTTCTAGTGAAGGTAAAGAAATTAATTTTCTCTGTTAGAATGTCTTTATATGTAGATAACACATTCAAATACTTAAACTTCAAGGCTCATACAGACAGGAGTATGAGAATTATTGATAGTTTGAGTTTAGTCAGCTATGCCAAAATGAGTAAACATGAGCTGGCATGTATTTGTGAAAGATAAATTGTCAAATACTTGGTTTTAGATAATTTCAGAGCAGGAGGAGCCAGTAGATTTAGCAAGAAAAATGAATTGCATGCATGAATAGGGGGATGAATATCCTGAAACTTTCCAAAATTCCCAAAGAAAAGTCAAAGAATGTGTGAGTATTTGATGAATGCTGATTTCAAAACATACATTATCTAAACTATCATTACAGAAGTGGTTCAGAATTGAATCTGGAATTTTAGTTTTGTACACTGGAAAGTGAAACAAAACCTGGATGTAAATGTCAGGTCTGAACAATCTAGAAGTTTACAAAGTTGTCTCTAGAGCTCTCCAAAGATAGCTTTCTTCTTAGCAATGTAAATATGATTAACACACAGGTAGATGTGGGAGGACATACAGAAAAGTATACAGCAGTGGAAGTATTTACATCATTTAGGAACACACGATTATGTTCAAGTTATTTAGGCATTTCTGAAAACCACTAAAATCAGTAGGGAAAAAGGTTAATGAATAATTTAGTAAAGCTTTTAATGTTTCCATCAAAGGAAGAGGGAAGCTTACCCCATACCTATGTTGTAGCTTCACTTAACATAAAGCTAAATAGAAAATTCAAGAGCTTGATTAAGTTTAAAAGAGTTCAGTAGGATATACACACGTATAAAAATTGACTTTCACTGAAGCATGTGAATGATGATAGAGGTGTTTAGTATTTAAACAATATAATTTTTGTTCTGTTCTTCTTTGTCAGCCATTGATTTAATAAACAATTTGCTTCAAGTGAAGATGAGAAAACGTTTCAGTGTTGACAAATCCCTTAGTCACCCATGGTTACAGGTAAATCCATCTGCCTTTTCCACTGTGTTTATAATGAGTGAATAATGATTTTTTTGGGGATGAAATCCTTCAGAGGTTTACTAGATCTGCTACTATCACAGTCTGTCAACAAGCATTCATGGAGGCTTGAGTATTTCTGGTTTTAGCTTTACATTTTATGTTCTCTGGGATTCTGCCCATCTGTTGATGGCTTCTTTCCTCATGGAAAATTCTTACTGTCTCTCCGTCCTCTTGGCACCTCTGATGAGAGCAGGCAGTCATGAAGGTGTGGAGCCCCACTGAAATCAGTATAGAGACAAATACTGTTCAGTGCTGAGGGGGACGCATGAGCAGGTGTGGGCTATAACTTATAGCCATTTTGGAATGGAATTGTTTGGAAGAATTGATCTGCTGCTTGGACATGGGTTCCTTTCACAATGGTGTCACAATACTGTATGCGCATATCCATGCATACAAATAACTTAAAAGACATTAAGGGGAAAATACAGTTAATTTTGAGTACAAACAATATTGGAATGAATATAATTTCATGTATGTGAATATATATACACTATATATATACAATTAATCTCATAATAAAGGTAACATAGCTGCCTCCTTACAAAAAGTTTTGATGATTTATTGTATTACAACCTTCAATACTAGGCTATTTAATTTTGAACCATTCTTTGTGGAAACTCTCTCAAGGTACTTGGGGGAGTGGTTTGTTTGGGGTTTTTTTTTGTGTACTTTTCAACGGATCTTATTATGTCTTGTGGCTATTTGTACTAAAAGTAGAGACAAATGGCAGCATTTATTTGTGGGAATGCAGTGCTGCTGTTTCTTAAACTGTTTACCTAAATCTCTTTTACTCCTCAGGATTATCAGACTTGGCTTGACCTGAGAGAATTTGAAACACGCATTGGAGAACGTTACATTACTCACGAGAGTGATGATGCACGCTGGAAAGAACATGCTTATGAACACAACCTTGAGTACCCCCAGCATTTTATTATGGCTCCTAATCCAGATGACATGGAAGAAGACCCTTGATTTATTCATTATGCTGAATGGCAGCAAAGAAGAATACTCCAGACAAACTGAAGAGAAGTTTTTTGGAACAACTGTTGCTCTTTCTGAATGCTGTACGCATAGTTCAGTGTATGAAGCCCCCAGAGGATCCTGCATCGACATGGGAATAGACTGTCATCTGACAAGCTTTTCTCCACCTCTGACTTTAACTCCAAGTAGTTACTGGACAGTGGGATAAGCCCCATTGGGTAACATTTCACTGACCTGTGTGGCTACATGTGTACAGATTGAACTGTGTTTTTCAAGGTTTGGTTTTGGTTGTTGGGGGGGGGGGGTGTGTGTGTGTGTTGTTTGTTTTGTTTTGTTTTTTTCATAGCCTACACAGTAAGAATTTTGTAATGGTTTTCTAATCCCTATTTACTAAGCCATAAAGGACTGTTTTCCTGTTTTCTGTTACTTAGATACATCTCCCATTTCCTAAACTCTGCACGGTGAAAAGAGCCTGGAGGCTGTTGAAAGAAATCAGTGCAGAATACTTCGGCCAACAGCAAAACATGGTGGTTTAGGTTGATAACAGCTTGATAACAGATGAAGGAATAATTTGCTGCTGTTAAGATGTTAAATATGTGTGTCTTTGCCCTAACTGAACTTTTTCCAGATATCCCCCAAAAAAGAAAACCCTATAACTTCTTAAATTCCTCTTGAAATGCTGCCTGATGAGATCATAATCACAGCTATGCTAGTCCTTTGTCTGTTGGAGCAGTAAGCCACAACAGTGTGTTGCTGTGTGAGGCTGGCACGTGTCATTGCTACACACCAAAGGCATTTTGCCTTAGAACTACACAAGTAAAACACCGAGAGCACACAAGACTTTATGTAGCAGATCCTTTCACTCTGGCAGCTTCTAGCAGGAGGATGTGGAAGAATAGGGAAAAATACATGCAGCTTTCTTCTGTTGTTTTTGAGTAATTATTTTTTTTTTTAATTTTTCTAATGTTTTTCTAATTTGTTTTAAGGTTCCCTGGACTTACATCAGGAGTAGTTTGTAACTTGCTAGCTTGTATCTTAACTCTGATCAAAACCTAGGAGTAACAGTGGACGTCAAATTACCTGTTGCTTCTGCCAGGGCAGCTGGATTGTAGGAGAGAGGGCTTTGCCTTCTGACTTTAACCTGCAGCCCCTTCCATCCTCTTTACTGTGCTCAGCAATATTGAGCTGAATGAAGAGTCCAAAAGCAAACTACTCATTCAGGTTTTTATGAAGGTGCCTCTGTTGGTGGATTCCCAGCTACTTACTGGGCTTGTGGCACAACAGAGAGGACACAGTGGTGTTCTTTGGAAGTGATTCCCTCAGAGGACAGTGTAACAGTTGATGCCTGTGGTATTTCAAAGAAACTTGAGGCCATGAATGCTAAATGCAAATGAAAGAGGGTTGGGTTTTTTTTTTTTGTGTGTGTCCTATTTTAAAAAATGGAAAAGGTGAAATCTCTTCTTCTGTGTGGGATAATGGTGGTGTGCTGCTCTAAGGCACTGCATGGCTGTATGTATCCCTGATAGGCCAAGCTGCTTAGCTGGAGATTGGTTTGAAATACTTCTAAAAATACTGATACAGGCTGGAACTGCAAAGTGAGAGGCTTTGGGGTTGCTCAAAAGATTTTTTTTTTTTTTCTTTGTGTGTATGTCTGTAGATAATTATTTTTTTCTACTGTTGATATTCAGGTAAAGAAGCAGGCAAGCAGACATTTCTAAGTTGTTATACCTAAAATTTTACAGGGTTATTTCAGGGCTAGCAGCTGCTTGCAGTGACAGTGACCTGACAGTAAAGTCAGTGGCAGTTGCAGAAGTATGTACCCACAGGTAGGTTTGGGTCTTTACCCCACTTTTTCTTTTCCTCTTGCCCTTAATCTAACTGCCACTGCATGTTGTAGGTGTCTAAGTTGGTAAAGGCTGAACTCTGGCTTCCCTGTTACAACATATCAAGCTTTGTACACCATGTCAGTGTAGCCTGTATGGCAGTCTCATACAGCTAGCAGTGGGCAGAGCATTTTTGCTCTCCCAACAACCATGGGTTCTCTTCCTCGCACACGTTTTTCTCAGGTTTGTGCAGGGGACTTGCCTGGTGGTGGTCCCTGCCACTCCTACAGTGGGGGGTCATTCTCCCCCTTCTGTGCTGTTGAGGCAGCGCAAAGAAAGTCAGAAGGGGCAGAATTTGTCCCTTAACCTTAACCTGTTAAGGCAGGGTTTCAGGGGTGATTCTTCAGAGAGGCATTACTTTTTCATCTGTGGAACCAGAACAATCACCGATGAAGTTGATGGTCTGGTATTTGCCCAGTCTGGCAAGGGAAGCAGTGTTTTTTTTTTCAACTTCCCTTGTTCAAGCGACCAAATTTCAGCAAAGCCATTGCTATCTTCTATTCTAAGTGTAATAATGTAGATGCAGTCTGATTTTAAATTTCAGATTTTATACTTGAGCTGTATAAACTTTAAACTTCAGGTTTCTCTGGGTGGTTTTTTTTTGGGGGGGGGGGGTTATTTTAAGGGAGGAAATAAAGCCAGCTCAGTCACTTAGAAAAGCACAATAGAGGAAGGAGGGGACAACAAAGAAGAAGGCCTGTCTGATGTCTTTCCCCATGAAGTCTGCTCTGCTCCAAAATATTATGAGCTATTTATTGTTCAAGTTGTATTAAAAGAAAAAAAAAGCTATTAGCCTTTGGAGGAGAGTTCCTGATTCTATACACAGACTTACTGGGCCAGACAATAGAAACCACAAGCAGCCGATAGTCAAGGAACCAAAAAAAAAAAATCAGACATACATTAGGAGTAAACTTTCTTCAGAGTAGTAAAAATAGCTGAGTTTAATTCCTTTTTTTCTACTTTTACTGCAAACTTTGACAGCAGTAGATTACAGTGTTTAATATCCTTACCCCTAGATGAATTAAGTTGCATTCATTCAAGAAATAGTGCTATGATGATGCTAGGAAAAAAGCTCAAGTAAAATTTATAGCCTCAAAAGGATACTGTCAAGTACTTTTATATTTTTATACATCCCATTGTTTGTAAATATCCTCTGATAAGCTTGAAAATAAAATTTATTTCCCTATCATACTTGTTTTTTATTTACATGAATTATGTCTCTGATCAAATGTTCTTAGAAACAGTTCCTTTTCCTTCCTGATGTGTGGGAATTCTGTTAGCAGGTGCTTCCAAAGTGAGTAACTCTTTTTGGATGGTTCCCTTCACCCTTCTCTTTTTATAAAAATATCTTCAAAAAAATGTCAAGGCATCTTGTGTTTTAAGCAAGTACCTTAGCATATCTATTTGTTACTCACAAGTTTTAACTAGTAAGTACTTCACTTGGCTCTGCTGTAAGACTCCTGAATCTTCATTCATTCTCTGCTCTGTGTATGCTGGCTTCTGTATTTGCAGTGTTTGATTTCTTCACATACTGCTTTGGGTAGGCCAATCCCCAGGCTTAGTGTGCTGTACAAGACTTACCCTGAAATAGCATTCCCTACCAAAATATTGTTAGGCCTTGAAGTGTAGATTGGTGTGAATAAATTGCCTGGAGAAGTAATGTGACATTTCATGTGCTTTCAGTTCAAAGATAAATCAAAATACTTAGTTCTCACCTAACTGTGAACGTAGCTATAGGATAAGCTGATTAGATTAGTGCAGAACATTTAGTATATGAAAACAAAGTGCAAGATTTTATTTTTTTTTTTTATTTGCTATTGAAAGCTGCTACTACCAGACACCTTGATGTAGTATTTGAAATTATTTCAGTAAGAGTTCACCAAATCCAGCAACAGGTGGCAAGGTAGACTGCGATTCTGGCTTATGTTTCTTGTCAGGATGTATAAGTCTGTGGTGAGGCAGCAGGGCAAAAAAGTTAAAACAGTCCCCCATCTTTTTAGGATTCATCAGCATATCATAGCTGTGAAGTAGCTGCTCATGAATTGCTGTGTCATCTGAATTCTGCAAGAGCACCTGAAAGGAAAAGGTTGAGTTACAGCCCTTCCTGCTTTTCTATAACATCCCTCATACCTGCAATGTCTTGTCGCATCCTTTTCGCTTACACTGATGTAACGCTGCCATAACCTTCAGCAGAACTGGCAAGATCCCAGCTGAAGCTCCTACCCTGATCTATGTAGCAAAGTTTTGTATTAAATACTCTTCAATATAATATGATCAGTTTACTTTGAGGGATTCAGAGTAACATATGTCTAGAAAAAACTTTCATCTCACACCTACATATTTTGAACAATTTCTTTTTTAAATTAGATTTTTATAAAAGCTTTCCTGCTGCTTAAGAGTCTTGCTTGTGGATTAGGAGAGGTTATGTACCTGCAAACACTATTGTACCTGTAATCGGAGGTCAATGCCCATGTTTTTTAAAAACTCCCGCTGTTTTATGGGGCCTAATGTAACTGTTCTTCCCTGTGTCATCTTTCGAAGATAGCTGAAATCGACATCTGCGGTCAGGTCTGCTGTACCTGGAGCTCTCAGCACATCGTGAAGTTTGTGATTCCGGAAACCCTGAAAAATTAAATGGGAAGATTTCAGCTGTATTCAGAGCTGTAGCACAGCTGGGGCTAGCAAAGGCTAACTTGTGTGTGTGAGGGGTGAGAACATCAAAAGATACTTTGAAACTTGATGATAAATATAGCAAGGGCTCAGATTATCCTGTCAGTCTGACAGAAACCCTTACCCGTACGACTGCAGCACAATGCAGTTTTTGCTATTGTGTTGACCCATGACCTTTCTCTTACAAGAACCTAATGATCCATATAACAAAAGATAAGAATATTTTGTCTTATATTAGAGTGAATGACTTACCCGGAAAGTGTCAGTTTTGGTTCCATCATGACCGTAATCGGCAACTAGTGCAGCCCCACCATCCTTTTCTATGCGGCAGGCAAGCCTCTGAATGATGACACCAGCATCAGGACACACTTCCACATGATCTCTCGTTTCTTCAGGCTAGTGCAGAGTTCAGAGATCAAAACACCCATATTAGCAAACAAGTACCAGGCAAGAATTCTTCACACTTGATTGTCTCAGGACAGTTATCACTTCCTTTGGGCACAGAGGTCCAGGGATGTAGTCTGGGCTACCTAGAGCTTGAGCTAGTTTTTGCTAACCATCACTTTCAATTAGTGTTTTTTGAGTGCTGGATTTCAGTCATCTCCTTTATAACCTATAGTCAACTGAAATGATTATTTTTTTTTTAACAAGTAATAATACCTGCATCAGGTGAAACCACCTTGCTGTGGTACTGGAAGAATGAAAACAGCTGTTCAGCTGTGTGCACCCTTCAAAAAGGCCTTTCAGTGGGAAACTTGGGAGTGGTTTTTAATCTCAACTATTCATTTTGTAACTTCAAGAATCTATTAGAAGTTTAGAAAAAAAAAAAAATCTTAAGACACTTTCATTAAAGGTCAGTAGAGCACAGAGGTGCCCAGCTGCACTGAGTACATGCCCAGCAGGGCACTGTTGAGATGAGGTGACACATGCAGAAATCTACCTGTTACTTGCTGCCTCAGTTTTCTCACTGAAGCATTTTTTCTGTTTAAGCATTGATTTTGAACAGTTTGATATACATGTTTGGCTTTGTGCTATATTTTCACAGCAAAGTTAAATGCTTGTGGAAGTTTCGCAGAATAAAAATGGTTAAGTTGTATTTACTCAGAGAGGGAGAGCCCTGCCCGCCCCCCTTTCTGTCAGAGTAACTGAGAAGCAGTAAATGTACTTGAAAGGGTCACTAAAGATGTAAGTACAAACTCTGATAGGCATAACCTTACCTGAATAAAGTTTTCTGTTGCAGGGGTACTGGATGGTGATAGGACAAACCGCAGCTGGTCAGGAACTTCTGGATCTATATCGACCAACACTTCACGCCACCCTTTCTCTGTTCTCTGTTTAATCAACCCAAAGTACTCATCTTACAGTCTTAATGGATGCAAGAGTGTCTTGGTCATTGGATTGAACTAACATGTCAAGCATTTTTGCAAACATTTTAAGAACATAATGTGCTAACAACAACAATTATCCATGTCTATTTAATTCCAGTAACTGCTTTGGAAAAAGCTTGTGGTAGAGACCCCTCTGCAGAGCCAACAAATAGAGGTTTAATTACACTTAAATTAATGATGCTGTTAAGAAAAATGCTGCTTCTTCTATGGACAGTGCGCTGTTTAACTTGCCAAACTAAAATATTCTACCAGTGATTTTCATAAATGAATTATCAAACTGAAAGTTTCTTCTGAATCTTTACTAGCCTCTCTTTTGCTATTCTTGATATCATTCAAAGGAAAGCCCTTCAGCTTTTGTTAGTGGAGGTACATAAAATAATATGGAAATTAAAAAATTCATTAAGGTAGCATAAGAAATAAAAAGCCTGGAGAATTATCTCAGCAGAAAGGAATCTTTAGCTTTCTACAAGTTTTTCCATTCAAGAACAATTACTAATTTTACAGTTACCCTGGAATTAAGCCTTACTTGTCCAAATTCAGTTAGAAATTTCTATCACCAGAGGAAATGCATGCGTCTGATTTTGCACCCTAATTCTATTACTCCTCAAAGAGAAAAGGCATTTAAGCAGATGGTCACAATTACAATAATCTTCTTGCTATACCTGAAACTTATGTATTGGCAGGGCATCAAAAAACTCATGTGCTAGGTAAAAGCTGTAACCTGTGGGGAAGGTAAAAAGGAATGCATTAGATTATTAATGCTTCCAGAGCAGCTTCCACATGAAAATTAAAATGTTTTTATTATTTTCATGGAATTAAGCTAGTTAACTGTAAACCAATTATCATTACTTCCAGCTCAGCTACATCAAAAGACAGCATTTCTACAGCTAGCAGTACATTCCAGTCCATGAATTTTAGATTGGTATCTCACAAAAGGAGAGTCAGGCAAGGTTAGTAAATGGTTTTCCAAGAAAACAAAAACTCAGAATATATGAAATTGGAAAATTGAGGTAATCAGAATAGGTAGCAGTTAGGAAAACGAATCAAGATCCTGCTTCAGTCTCATACAACTAGTAAGGACACACATCTACATGAACTACGAAGGTGAGCAGAGATACGCTCCCTTAGCAAAAGCTGCAAGTGGAGGAAGGCTGCCCCCCCTTATAACAAGACATTCAAGCTCCTTACCTGGTGGCACATCTTGAATGTCTCTGTACCAGAAAATGGGAACTCCAGTCTTACTGATGCCTTTCATGTAAGCGGACTTGTCCTCGGGGTTTGACTGCACCTTCCCTCCTGTCAGCATCAGCGCTTGGGTCTCGCTGAGTTTGGGACTCACTTCTACCAGATGAATAGAGACATCACATTTACTAAGTAAAGAGGCAAGCTGGTTGAAGACCTAAAAGGCAGATGAATTATGTTAGGCACAGTCACATGCTGTATACATCAAAGGTTTTGAGAATTAGCCCTTAATCTCATTGTTTATATTCAAGATAAAATATTTAGTTGGCTTTCATTTATCAAAACAGTCTCAGTGGGAGAGACTGTGTCTTCCTCCTCCAGAATGAAAAGGAGCAGATTCATCAATTTTAGTAAAAGTTGCTACGCTACCAATAAAATTGGCAAAATACAGTACACATGATAGAGTTGTAAAAACAACACGAAATGCTAATTTAGGATAGTAATAGCTTGAGAGAGTAGCTCCTCTAATACCCACAGAAGATTTAGCTTTAGAAGGAAAAGAGTTCAATTTTCCTAGACACCGTAAAAAAGAAGCGCTCAATAGGCTAGATTTCACTGTGTTATTATTTTTCATTAACATAAGTAAATAGAATACATGTTCTTCTGAGGTACTAAATCCCATTAACTATTTTGTTTTGAATCAGGAGTATTTTAATAATAGCCCTAGAAGCGTGATAGAATGGGTTAACTCAGAAGAAATAAGCCCCTGAAATTCCCCAAGGAACCAACACAAATTCACTCCTGCATTACTGTCCTCCCTTGAAATGGCTCTCAGTATGGATAATGATTTCTTATATAGAAAAAAAAATCTGTAATGGAATGTTCCCACCCTCCCCTTCTATCAAGCAGTGTTTTGAAAGTTTCCATGCATGCACACACGGGCCTGTGTTCTGCTTTCAGCTGAGAGACATGGTGTCAGGAACATGGCTGCATTTTAATTAGTCTAAGCTGCAGATCTCCTCACTGAAGTTACTTGGTTACAAGGGAAGGTTAAACCTAGCAAAACATCATTCCTTTAGATTTCAGAGTAGCCACAGAATAAAGCCAGAAATAAACAATCAGTATTAGATTTCACCTACCCGTAATATGTCATCAGTAAGAGTGCCCCTCCCTGGGCCCAGTTCCACCAGCTGGAATGCTTTAGGTTTGCCTGTGGCTATCCATTCACTAATACACCATATTCCTATTAACTGAGAACGAGAAACAACACAAAGAAAGAGTTACAGGGTAACCTGAGAACTTGTGCACAGCGCTATCTGCTGTTGTTTGATAATAGTTAAGATACTATGCAATTTTCTCTCCTTGCATTTTAAAGATATGAAAAAATCATTATGATACATAACTTGGCCTTTTTAAAGTATTAACAATTGTTTGCCCTCAGCCTAGCAGAAGCAGCTCCATCAGTAAATATGTGGGGATCTTTTTCTGTCTGGAGCAGGAACTTTTACTTAAGGCTCAAATGCAAGTTACTGCCTAACTGCCTCCAGCTGTTCCTCATGACATCACATTTACCAAAGTGTCACAGAGAACGGTGTTTAGCCAGTCTTCACTACCTGAAATGATACACAAACCAGAGCGAACCAGACCAAAACCTGAAAATTATTTTCGAGGAGAATTCTCACGCTGGAGAACTACCCTAGCTCCTTTTATTTATACACAAGTTGTATCTGAACATAGGTGTTACTAAGCAGAGATGATGTCCCAAATTATTACAGGAGAAAGGACTTCCCGATCTTCCAGAAAAACATCCCCACCCCCCCCTCCAAAACCAGCTTAACTGTAACTGTAGAACGAACAGAAGATACTTAAGACATAAGGAACTATGCGTTACCTCTCCAAATATCTGACTTATTTCAGGTGAGGTAACGAAATCCCCGCTTTCGCCGATGCCGCCGCCGCGCGTATAGTAACCCTGCGGGGAGAGAGGGAAGAGGAGCCGGGGGCCCTGTGAGCAGCAATGGGGGGGCCGCTTTCCATCCGGCTGCTCAGGCGCAGTAACCTCGGCCCGCAGGCCGCGACGGCGAGGAGCCCCCGGCCCAAGCCCGTCCGCACCTGGCCGGGGTTGGTGAGCGCCTCCCGCATGTACTCGGCCACCGTCACAGGCCCGGTGGCCCGCAGCTTGAGTAGCAGGTGCCGCAGCATGGCGTTGTCCCGGCTGCGCCCCTCGGCCTCCACCTGGCCCCCCGCGCCCGAGGAGCGCCGCGCCGCCGCTGGAGCCGCGGGGACAGAAGGAGGGGCGGGAGAGCGGAGGCTCTGCGGGACAGCTCCCGCCCCGACACTCGGGGGGGTGCGGAGAAGGCAGTGGTTACCATGGTGACGGGGGCGGCCGGCAGAGCCCAGGACGGTGGCGAAAAACGCACGGCGCGCGAGCAGCGGG
>JAAGNO010024225.1:8815-26833 GCA_033439905.1 Ceryle rudis
GTAACTCTAAACATGGGGTGTTATCACTGCCAGCAGCAGACACTGTCTGTGAAAACAGGCTGCTAACTTCAGACAGTTCTTCAGTTAGAAGAACTGAACTGAAAAGTAGAATCACTGGAACAGAATTAGTTCTGTTCTTACTCAAACCCGGATAGTGGTATGTCCTATGTGGACAAATTCTGTACATACATTTGCACAATATGGCTCTGGGATTAGCGGATTTGAGATTTAATTTACCATATCGAGATAGACCTGGATTTTGCTTAGCAGAGCAAGCTAAGGAATGGTCTTACCAAGCTTACTGAAAGCATGTTCTGAAGAACAAAGAACTTCACCCGTGCAACATAAAATTTTAAACAAGACAGTCATTCACCCTCCATGCTCTTTCTCTCAGCATCAGCATAACAAGCTACCCTGGTAATGCTAACATCTAAGGTTACAGATTATGTTGCTTAGGGTATTATCATGGAACAGATTCCTTACATACTGATTGCATACCCTTCTGGAAGTTTTCTGTACCTTCTCTTAAGATGTGGATATAACTTCAGCCTCAATAAGTCACCTCCAGTAATTATTCCACACCAACTACTGTCAATGGTGGCTGTAAAATGTACCTCTCATTTTCGTCCACTGGAAAAACATCTATAATATGTTCTTTGAAGACCTCTGGTGGCAAAGACTGAGCACTGACCTTCCCTCTAGTTTGAACACAAAAAGGCAGACATGCACTTTTTCATAAACAGATTTCCTGCACATATCAAATTGTAGCAATGTATCTTGAGGAGAATGGACATGTGGCCCATCCAGACTCACTATTGCCCTGACATGTCTAGGCTTGCCTCAGCATAACCAGGCCTGAGAGGCAAGCAGAAACGTGACTGCAGTATTGTGGGAAAGCAGAGATGTGACTGTAGAATCGTTTGCAGTCACGAAAAGCTGAAGCTTGCTAGAACAAGATAAGAAACTGCAAGAATATAACAACTGCTTTATAATAACTGTTCTATAATGAATAAGGTGATTGTGTAGCTTTAACCGACAGCAATGTAAAATAGCCCATGAACAGATATAGAAAAGATATATAAGCTGCGTGTGTTTGAATAAAGTTGAGGGCAACTTTGATCACACTGATCCTTGTTGAATCCGTTCATTCAACTCCCGCATCAAATGGCCAAAGAGATGCCTTTTCTTCTGTAACATCAGTGAAAAGCATCACTTCATATGAAGTCCAGACAGACTGTTTTATGTTTGAAGAGCATGAATCTTTGAGGACTCAGAGTCCCTCAAAGTCACAGCTCACACATTTCCCTAAATGCTGAGCACTCCAGTCTCACCAGCTACTTTTTATTTAAAGTGCTGTTAGAGCTCCACCAAGCTCTAAGATTAAGCCACAGTGGTCTGACAGGGTCTAGCTACAACAATGTCTTAACACACATCTGAACTTGAGTATCAGGTCCAAACTCCTCATTACCATGAAAAAAAACCCAATCCTCTTATTTTAAATAAGAAATGAATGTGTCATAGATCATTTGTAGTGGTATTTTTTATATCTGTTAAATGAAATATATTTAGAGGGGACCACCCCCCCTCCCCCTTTTGGTGTTTTTTTTTTTTTTACTACTGATTACATAACAGTTAAGGCTACACCATCCCAATTGTTCCTTGATTAAAATACTATGAAGACTGGAGCAGAGATCAGTTCCACTGCAGATTTTGCAACTACTCTTTCAACCACTGTGAAAAATCCAAACAAGAAATATGGCAGCGTGTCCAAATGTAGTGGCTTCATGGGCTTAAAAATCAGCCTGTGGTTTCTTTTTTAAACCATCCTGTAAGCTGTTCACAGTCAAAGTCACAGTTTGAACTTCAAAGCATGATATACTTCATGGGTGACTAAAATAACTATTCTGTAATTCCTGTGCTAATAAGGGGAACTACAGGAAAATTAACAAGTCAGAAGGATAACAAACTGTATGCAAGACATGCAGGGGAGAACAGCAGCAAGACTTGTACTTGTTTCAGAACATCAGAACACCATCCATGTGGTTGTGAGTGAAACAATCATTAAAGCCATTCAAGTGGTCATTCATCCCTGATAGTGCGTTATGGATACCTTTGGGCTCTCACAGTTGGTCCATATTTCACTAGTCTTCATTAGGGTCGAGCCAAAAATATCAAGCTGGCAAAGAATTTCTGCTTTGACTGGCCAAAAGGTGGCTATAAAGACTTGAGGTGTGCATTATTAAGAAAAAGTTGATTTCAAACTTCATATATTAGCAGCAAGGACTAAAAGAATATCAACAGCTCATCTTTATTTCAGGAATTATATAAAAGTTCTCAACAAGCCTAGGAACACAACTGGTTCACTTGACAGATTACAAGAAAATGAATAACATACAAGCAAGAGACCCAGTGCAACACTTTCAACAAGATTACACTGTTATCCAATTTACAAAGTTGAAGCTAATCTCACAAAGCAATCAGAAAGCTAAAGAAGGACAAAATTAAACCCCTACAGATGAATTTCATGAATTTCAATCATCTTCTCCAGCACAGTTTGTTTCAAATATTGTAGTGACTTGTTCTAAAAGCCTGCTCCTACCATTATATGTCTTTTAGAATAGAAGTTGACTAAGGTAGCCTCATCTTTGCCTTGAGCAGACAGGACCACAAGCTATTTTTGCTGTTGCCTTTAACAGCACATTATGTCCCTCACCTTCAGTATTCACAAGCTAAAAGAAGTTGTGCCACATTTGAACATCAGTTACTTGAATATGAAAATAGGGAATACCACACAAACAAGCTTTATTAGTAGCTTCTAATGCTTAAATATAATACTGTAAGAAGAGGTGAAAAGATCTCTAAAACTTACAACATACAGACCCCAACAAAAGGCTAAAGCAGTTAGCTCCAATAGTAGTTGTAATAATTCTTTGACTTCATCAAAATCTGTGTAAACTCATTCATGCTGATTCTTCTAGGACTGAAATGCAGAGAATATCATAGCTATTCTTGATCTCCATTACCTGAAAATTTGCACTTTACATACAGGGATGTTGTTTCATCAAGGACAGTGTAAGAATGTAAACCAGGCAAGTCTGTAGAGATGTAGGATCTTTGCTTGGACTGGCAGATAGAGCCAGAATAAACTCAGCTTCTGGACATTTCTCAGGTCTGCAATGTTGTCTGAACTGTATTTCCCTCAAGCAAATGTGGACGTATAATTTTCCTTTGAATCTTAAAGTTCACAGGAAATTTGCTATGGTAATTATTTGGTCAAATCATAGTTCTAAAGCTGGTTCCCATTAGTGCAAACATTTATTTCTTCCTTATGCTCAACTGCCAAATTTCATCTGTGATGAGCAAAATAGCCATATTTCCCTAGTCCACAGGCAGACCACTTTTTGAAAGTCAATAGGTAAATAAGTCACTAGAATGTCAATCAACAGAAATTATAACCTCAGCTGTAACTCCCTCCAGCACTAATCTGTAGACCAATTTCCTTACACTCTTCCAGTCTTGTAAAATCAGATTTGAAAACTGTATTTTCAGCAGTTTGCAGATCTATCATAAGGCATAGTCTAATATTCATTATTTGACATTAACATTACAGATGGTCTCAGTAAACACTGCATAGTTTTCCCAGGTTCTAAAGATTAGATTCTTAGTGCTTTTGTAGAAGTTGGAACAGTGGAGATTTTTCTAGCTGATTGCTAAACTTCCAATTCAAAAGGTGTGTTCAGATGTACAGTTTCAGTCTAAGTTCAGCAAAACCAGGAACCTGACCCTAGATGACTTGAAGCCATCTAAGCTATCCAGGAGTGAAACAATGACAAAAGGTGTGGGATGTTGTTACTTACAAAGATAATCTGTCCACAAGGAGATCCCACTGTTATCCAGACATCATCTGATGTTAATCAGTCTCTTCAATCCTGAAATTAAGTATCCACCTTCCTAAAATAAGGAGAAAAAAAAAAATCACAAATATCTATCAGCTTAGTGAGTAGTGCTCTTATTGGACCATAGCAAGACTGTCTTCATTTCCATATCTGATAGATAATACTTGCTCCAAACTGCTGTTTTAAATGTCTATTCCAGGTGAGTCTTTTTCACATGAGCCATTGCTTCATTTTTTCCAAAGTAGATTGCTGAAGTTCCTCCTCTAACGTTTAAAGAAGTATTAACTGCGCAAAACAAAAAAAAAATCTATATTCCAGTGATTAGAAATTCTCTAAGTTCTGGGAAACAGGGGTTTAAAGCCATTCTGCAAACACAGATAAGCAGGAATTTCAGCAGTAGCCTTCTGTATTCTAGAAAAACTCCTTAGGAATAAGTGAAGTTATGCACAGTCTAGTTCATCTTTTGACCACTTTCCTGAAGGACACTTCTGCTTTATTTCATCTCTTCAGGATTGTCTTCACATGCATGAAGTATCAGGGAATGCCTCATCTGAGAATCACTAAGGGTGGCCTCTGAGGCTTTGGTTTTAGATACAGTTCCAAGTGGCCTGCATAGACATAGTCCTTAGCTTTGCACTTCTTAAATGGCAGATACTTGAATGACACAACATTATCAGTTGAGCTGAGAATTAAGAATTCTAGTGACATATACCTAATGACTTGGGTATCTAAAGGTGCCTAAAGCCATAGGTACTTAACTACTTCTAGGGTCTCAAAGAGCTTGTGTCCAAACCAACTCATACTGCTCATTCTACATGCCACAGTAAAGCAATTTGTCTGCTCCAATTCTAATGCTTTTTTTTAAAAAAGTATTTGTAATGACTGTTTCAAGTGTAAAAATGTAAGGGGCTTTCTAAGCAGGGTCTGGTTTTTCTTCTTTAGAGTTTGAAGAATAAATTATAATTAGATCGAGTATGAAATTAGGAAGTTCATAAAATAACAGCTGCAGTCATTCAGAAAAGAAAGTGCAAGTACCTGGTCTGAAGTTGTATGATACAGAGTGCATGATACTTTAAAAATAATTTAATCCATTTCATTCCATGTCCCCAGGAAAGCATGGAGATTCTTAGCCCAAGACAACAAGAGACTGTAGAAAAATGGAAAGCTCCACTGATGCTAGAGGAAGTCCAGTTATTTTGGGGCATTGCTGTCACAGGCATTTTGCAAGGAGAGAAAAAAAGCCCAATTGCAAACCTGACATTTGCCCTGAACTTGAGTTTACTTTAGATGGATGATGGGTGGCATAACCCATGTAACAAAGGGGAGCAAAATAATTCTGCACTGTACAGAATTCACATCAGTTTTAGAAAAAAATCCATCATGGCAGTAATATTTTAATCACTTCAAGACTGTTTTACTTTCTTTCATTAAAAATTATGAATACTGCTCATCAATATCCTTTTCGATTCTTCAAATGCTTTCAGCATTCCATAATATATATTCTACATAATTTGTGGTCTAAATCAAATATTTTCTTTTGAATAATTTATACAACAACTTACACTTGTATTACAGACTAAGTTTCTTTTCTATCAAAACAGTGTATTTAAAAGATGCTGAAGAGTTCAGGATATAATTCCAAGCATTACGTTAAGACTCTTTTCTGTCAGTTTTGTTACAGGAAGTATTGAAAAATAATTGTATTAGCCTATGACTTGCAACATTCCCTCTACGTATATGTAAATGCTGTATTCTTCTGGGGTTTTTTTGTTTGACACTGTTTTGACTCTATATTGTGTTCTTTGTTTTGTTATTTGATTAATATAATTAGACATCAAACTATTTCAAGACTACATTTCTTCTGCCCATTTCATCCTCATTGTTCTTGAAAGAACTGGAGACCTAAATGCATTATCTAAGGGAACATGAGTTAGGCAAGAAACTGGTTCCAATTGCAGGTCATAATCTCCCTACCCCATCAACCTCATCTTGCTAAATCCTCCTAAATCCCCTAGCTTCTGCTCCTCTAATCATGAGGGTTAGAAGCTGCAAGGGCTGCTTTTCACTTCATTAAGATCTCCTTTTAATCTTTTATAATCTGTTAGCACAGTACATAAACACCCATCAGAAGCTTATTCCTTCTAACTTCACAAAAGGGGATAATTTTACTATACATTCCATATTTGTGAAGTTAAGCTTTATTTCACAACACCATAAAGTTTGGTCAAAAGGATGAATAGTTAAGCAGTTGAGCAAATGGCATTTACAGCTACAGCTGGGTGCATTATTCATTGTGAAGCATTTATTTGGTGAAGTTAAACCTTGGTTTTGCTTATGAAACATCCAAAAGCTGATCCCAAATGATTTCAGTACAAGGGGCTCTTTTCAGAAAGTACATTTTGGACCGTGTTGTTGACTGTGTGCCCCTTGCGTGACTGGCTATCTAAATCAGACTAGATTAGTTTTCCTTCCTGAGGGGTTGACTAAAACTTCTTTTAAAGAGAAGAAACTGCCTACCCCAAGCACATACTGAATACATCATCTTCTTTTACATTTTTTTTTCATTTCAGTAAGTAAATCAGCAATTATCTAAATATTCAGTCCCATTTATTAATAAAGCATATTTCCCCTAAAAAGATACATCATCTAATAGCTCTACATAACTTATAGACCTTCACAGTCCTATGGCAGGAAGGCCTTCAGGTAAATCCTGTAGGAAATCATAACAAGCTTACAACATAAACTAAGAAGTGAAAAATCTCAAACAATGTCATTCATTCAAACTACATTCTCTGAGGAGTAACAAAAGAGAGGTCTCACTCATGAGACCAGTAATAGTGAATCACCTTCCCTCTCCTTTCCTTTGTAGAAGTACAGAAGAACTTGGATTGGAAGGGACTGCTGGAGGTGACCTAGTCTAGCCTCCTACTCAAAGAAGGCATAAATTCAAAGTTTTATTCCATTCCATTTCATTCCATTCTAACCTTTCCTTATAAGCACCTTATGACAAAATAAGTTAATGTTCAAGACAAAGGGAACCAGCAAATTTCAACCTGATGTTAGCTACATCTGATTTACTATATTTTTCCTTAGGTTTATCTTCTTAAGGTGAGGTTTTGTTTTGTGGGTTTGGGTTATTTGGGTTTAGGTTTTTTTTTGGGGGGGAAACAAAGTATTGAGGTCCTCTGTTCTTTAGAAGCCAGAAATAAAAATTAATAGCATGAATATGAAATTAATACTTTACTTCCTGTACCACTATAACCAGCAGCTATCTCTAGTCATAAATACAGTCCAGCTTCTAGTCTCCAGTGCAATCTCATTTGGAAATACACAAAACTGTGACTTGCATGGAGGTTCTGAAGCCCTTCCTTGAAAACAGAATCCACAAAGCAGCCACTCATGACTTCTCTTTACAGTACTCAAAATAAACACTTTGCTATTCCACTTTACATTTTATTTTCCCCCAGAAGGCAATGAAATGAGTGGCTGTTTATCTGAAGGAAAACAATTACACTTGCTCAGATAAGAGCTTTGCTTCCCTTAGGTACTGATCCAAAAGTCATGCCACAAACATTTCTTCCATTCTATTCTTTATATGGCATAAAGGACAGCATCTGAATTTAGAAGTCCTCACCTTTTCTCCACACAACTGATAGTGAGGAATCTTCATCACATTTAACCAAGAGGAAGTAAGCTCTGAAGTTATCTCTAAGCCACACCAGGAAAAGTGATTATGAAGTGGTAGCAAATCATTAAAATCTAGGAGTAAAAGCTCCATGGAAATATTGTGAAGCTCTTTTAAACCTTCTGTCACTAATATCAACATCGCATCCTCCTAGATTTAAGCTCCAGCATTGTAATCCATTTATGCATTCTCTTTCCTTCCGTGATGACTCCTCTTCTTCTGCAAACAACACTATAGTCATAGTAGTCATATAATTATAGAATCATTGGATCATTTATGTTGGAAAGGACCTTTAAGATCATCAAGTCCAACTGTTAACCTAACACTGCCAATCCCACCACTAAAACATGTCCTTAAGCACCTCATCTACAAGTCTTTTAAATATCTCCAGGGATGGTGACTCCACCACCTCTCTGGACAGCCTGTTCCACTGCTTAACAACCCTTTCAGTGAAGAAATTTTTCCTAATGTTCAATCTAAGCTTCCTCTGGCAGAACCTGAGGCAGTTTCTTCTTGTCTATTGCTTGATCCTTGGAAGAACAGAATGATCCCCACCTTGCTGAAAGCTCCTTTCAGGTAGTTATAGAGAGCAAGAAGGTCTCCTCTGAGCCTCCTTTTCTCCAGAGTAAACAACCCTGTTTCCTCTGACCCTCCTCATACGACTTGTTCTCTAGATTCATTCACCACCTTCATTGCCCTTCTTTGGACATGCTCCAGCACCTAAATGTCTTTTTTTGTAGTGAGGTGCCCAAAGCCAAACACAGTATTTGAGGTGCAGCCTCACCAGTGGTGAGGTTACATCGCTTCCCTAGTCCTGCTGGCCACACTATTTTTGATACAAGCCAGGATGGCCTCATTTTCAGCTGTCTGTTGACCAATACCCTCAGGTCCTTTTCCACTGGGCAGCTTCCCAGCCACTCCTCCCCAAGCCTGTAGCACTGCATGGGGTTGTTGTGACCCAAGTGCAAGACCCAGCAGTTGGCTTCGTTTAACCTCATACCATTGGCCTTAACCCATTTAGCCAGACTGTCCCGATTCCTCTGTAGAGCCTTCCCATCCTCAAGCAGATCAATAGTCCCACACAAATTTACTGAGGGTGGACTCAATCCCCTCATCAAGGTCATTGAAAAAGATATTAAACAGAACTGGCCTTAACACTAAGATGTGGAGAACACCACTTTTACTCCACTTAACTCAAGAGTATTGACTTCTGTCTTCCCAGCTTGTTTCCTTACATCATTTGGCTCAAGTGGCACTCAGTGAGGTGTTTCAGCCCACCCTGCCCTTTCCTAAACGTGTAACACACAAGGTAAAATGGCAATATCACACTTGACATTTAAACTTCAGTCCCCATTGCTTCAAGCCATCCACAGATTCAGGACAATGACATAGTCCGATCCAGTGCCTTGAAACAAAAAATATAGTTGATTTATTTAAGCCATAATTCTTTGACATTTTCAGAAAAGCCCAGTAGGTATGTCTCCAGAGAGAGCAAATGTCCAAACACATTGTCATTATGTTGATTTTGTTTGGCATCTCTTCAATGCCAGGCTGGCCATGTGCTAATTCAGGTCATGGTCAGCATAATACTATGCTTATAAGAGTGGAAAAGCAGCATGCTTCTGAAGTTATGTGCTGTCGAGTCTGAGCAAAGCTGAACACTTTATTTAGTAGATCTGTATTGCAATGCAATTCTGCTGAACATTTTCAAAAGGCAGGTTAGTACCTTCAGAAGTACATTTTAAAAATCCTTGAAGAATCTGTGTAGTACCTTAGTAATCTAAATTAAAATTACATTAAAATTACTAGGATCTAGGAATCTAACCTGTTTAGATACTTCAAAAAATCCCAATGGAACTTACCTAATTGCAACATTAAGCATGTGTTTTTAGAACATTCAATCCCAAATTATGTTCATCAAGAGTTAAGAAACATCAAATTACAGCTTGTTATTAATATCAGAAACACAAAATAAAGTTGACTAATAGTGCAAATCCCATGTATAAACAAAATTTTACAACCCTAAATCTTACTAACTTACCAAAAAATCTGATTTAACTGCACCTCAATTTTATCTTCATGCTCTTGCATAGTTTCTCTAAGAAGCAGGCATTACTCTTCCCACACTTTTCCCCCATCCTTCATTTTCCTTATCAACTTAAGAAGCAACTGCTGCTGGTAGTAAGTGACTCAGACAGATCACCTCCAAAGCTGATTAACAATTGTCAACCTCACATCTTCAGACTCCAGCTTTGAGACCAGTGGGTTAGTTACCAGGCTGAATACAAAGAGCATGGTAGAATTCAGACTGCCTTTCTTCATTCTCCATTAGATACAAATACTCCCTGTAATTCTAAACTGCTTCTCCTGTAGGAAGATGTAGTGAGGTTCACAACTGCCTCCCTTCACATCACAATGTGCATTAATAGATGTATTAGTAGCATCCATGCACTAACTCCTTGTAGCTAGTAATTCTTCTTAGCTTACTTCTTGAAGCATGACAGTCAAGTCTTCCAAGAAACTCAGATTTGAAAATTTATTTTACTATTTACCAGGTAAACTTTACATAATTTGTTAGTAAAGATGGGCTTTACTAACAGGAGATGGGCTGCAGCACAATCCCTGTAATCATTGCTGACCTCTGTTTACTAACATTCTCCAGCAGTTCACAGTCCAGAATTTCCAGAATCAGAATAAGATGCGGTTCCTTAATACTATCTGGAATATCTCCTGTGACTCATCAGCCACACTATAATCAGCCTTGTCCTGAACTCCCCCTGACAATCCACATGACAAATGTCTCAAACCAAAACCACCTAGACCTGGCTAGGCAAGTTCTTATTTCTGTCATGTTCTTGATTTAACCTTAGCCTGTATTAGATTGTCAAATGCAGTGTTACCTGCACTTACCCTCCTTTCACAATAGTAAAGATGGGGAGCAGTTACCTGTTTTCTCAGACCCATTGTGGGATTCTGCTATAACACTACTCAGCTTCCAAAGTAATATTAGTAATGAAATCATAGGAACACTCCTCCCTTATCAATTACCTGCCCTTTCTCCATCAGGGATTTGCTACGTTTTCCTTTACAGTGTCTGGCTTTATTGCCTTTGGAGGGAATGACACACTGTTGGAAGGCAGAGAATGTGGAAACCACCCCCACCCCATGTCTCACATCTGCTGTTGCCTGGTCCTAGACAGAGAGGACTTTGTATCAGCTGTTATGTACTTTTCTAATTCATGGATTTTATAGGATCGTCAACTTGCATTTCCTGAAGGTCTTGTCTCAATGGTGTTCTGGTAAACTACTAGAATATAATGTATGCAGAATCATGTACTGTTTGTAAACAGCCTGGTTTTGATGCTACCTCAACATTTGTCATTGCTAACTTAGTTCATGCTCTTCAGTGTCAGCTTCTTGATGTTCCATTTACTTTGACACCTCTAAACACTTGGTAAATATCCTCCTCCATGAAAAAGCAGCTCTTCTGAAAGCTTTTGTAGGGCTATGTTTATTAAACTCAGTTTTGATCCATGGGACTTTATTATTTTGTACAATATCAGGTTTCATAACAACTCAGTGGAAACATCACAGAACTTCTACTCTGAAGGAGTTAGCAATGACTCCTTTTAGCATGCATGGGAAAGCTACTTTCACTGTTTCCATTAGAGATAGACTGCCATTATGCATGGTCCCTACAGAGCCAGTAGGACAAGTTATCAATACACTCTCCCACAAACAGCCAATTCCAAGAGCTCTTGCCTGAGGAAAAACCTCCTCAGGGGTGCTCCAGAATAAGGAAACCTTCATCTGCTTTGAAGATAAAGAGAGCGTATGTCTTCTGCAATGACAGAAAACCCAAGTACAGACAAAATATCAAGAGAGAATTGTGCATGGCCAAGCAAACACTATAAATGATGAAGTTATTTCTCCTGTCTGAAAGGAAACAGAAATGCCTATCTTACCAACTTGGTGCAACATAAACCTATATTGATAGAAGAATGTTTCAGTCTTCTCATCTCTTACTTTCCACTTGAAAGTTGTGAAAGGCTGCTTAGGCAGTTCCAGTCTAAGTCACCACTTGCAGTTTCATAAGCGAGAGTATGGGTAGAAATTCATAGATCAGTCACACAGTTTACGGTGATACTAGTTTTAAGCAACATACTTCAGTACTACAGAAAATACTTGCCTTATGTAAAACCAAGTATATTTAGTTTCTGCCTTATGTTCCCTCGTGATATGCTCCAATAGGTCTAAGCAGAACAGGATAAAAAAGGATCTACACATAGAGACTCCATCCTGTCTTCCTTTGTTTCTTTTAAACAGCAAATTCAACAAAATACAATGCTAAAGAATGATGCTCCAAACAGACTTAACAGGAGTACACTCACGGGAGGTTTCTGCTGAGCAACACTCAAGAACAGGAATGCTGCAGCTTCTAAGCTTTCTACTTTTAAACATTTAGTAGCTAGATAATCTTTAAAGAAAAAAAAAAAAAGGCATTCTTTTGGCTTTATTGTTGTAAGGCAGCATTAAACACCCTGAACAGATGGGTACAAGATGAAAGACTGCTGTAGAAAACTGCAGACATTTGTGTCTCAACTTTGCCAGTGACAAGAAAGCAGAATGCCCATTACACTTTTTCTCAGTAGAAGGAAAAACAGTGCCACCCGGTGCTTTTCCAGGGTATCCTCCCATCTTTTGACACTGCTGCAGATAGCTGAAGTTCGTACTTAGCAATTACAAAATAGCTAGCTCATGCTAAGCCTTCCTCCAACACTGCATTCTTCTACCAGGTTTCACACATAGAGTGCTACTTCAGTCACTAGTAAAGCTGTACAAAGGAAAAAAAAAAAAAAAAAAAAAAAAAGTTCTTTGAACTTGCTGTACTACAGCTGAAGTCTCAGGATAAATAAAAGGTTGAATCACAGAAAAAGGAGTGGTTTTTCTATCCTGGGAGACAGTTTCTTTGACTTCACATCAGCTTTCCACAGCCACTACTTTTACATGAGTCACACAGTTTCAAGCCAAAGGCGATACCATATTGCACTAACTCTAAAGCCTGTCTGCAGGGTCAGAATACCCAACTCATTTTTTCAATATCCTTCCGTTCATTTCACATCACCCCTTTATCACAGTATCACTCGCTCACAGGTCATTCTCTATACTGAACATGCCTACCCAGCATTCCTTACATGGAATGTTCATTTATTCCAAGGTTCAGCAGTTATTAGAACTAGTAATACTCAAGCACTGTTAACACAAAGCACTTGACATTTTACTTCTGTTAAAAAGAAACCAATACCCGTGCAGCACCTTACTTACCTAGATTATCTTCTGCTGGTGCAGCAGGTGGCAACTATAGTTCATTTCAACGCAGTGAAGTACCAATCAAGTAAGACTGTACAGCTACCTCATCTTTCATTAACAAAATTCCCCGTAAGATGATTTACAACAGGAAGCAGGATCCCAAATTGCTCAGGCTGAATGTGCAGGTAAGTTTTTCAACAAGAGTAGCATATGACTCAGTACGACTTCAAAAACTATGTGACTCTGAACAAGAAACACAGAATTTTCCAAAACGGTGAGTTGCAGTGTACAGAACTATGCAAAATTCTAGGTGTGTTTCATTACCCAAAACCAGGTATACTTTGTTGAACAGTAGTTACTCCTAACAGTCCTTACATCTTGTATCTTTACTAATCAGAGATCCTAGTCATGATTTGGGCTCAGATGTGGTCTACTAAAAACAGACATAAGGCATCCAAATACAAGCAATGAAAACATCAAGATGACTACAGATGAAATGAAGGTCCCAAGCTAAAGGGAAAACTGTAGAATCCAATGCATTTGAAGGTTCTCTCTGTGGTTCCTGAGGTGACAGGCTTTAAAATACATATGCATGTTCATAACAGAATCTTCAGAAGCAAGCTTCCTTGAGTTTATACTACAGCTCAATAAATGCCTAAAAATTTCCATTGCTATATACCTAAACTGACAACTATTCACTTTTAAGAAACTTTTTATTCTGAGCTTACTTTCTCTTTAGAATGAGCAAGCATTTACGACAACTAATTTTTTTTTCAGGCACAAAATTAGGAATTTTTCACTGGTGCTGAGTATCAAGACAGCAGTTACCTAATGACAATCAGATTGTCACAAGAATTCATACATTACTGTGATAGTTCAACATGGATCTGCTAAAACAAGTACTCATTTAACTCTGAATTAGTGCAACACTTCTAACAGTAAATATAGAAAAGACATAAGGTATTCTAGACATTTATTTCTCAGTGTACAGCATCATACAGTTAAAATAAAGAAATAAGGCCCATATATCATAAAAGATGTATATACTGTTTGCTAGACAAATACTTGACTAAGAACAAGGCATAATCTATCCCCCACCTCATAGAGTTACAACTACTTTCAGGCACATAAACAGGAATATCTTATTGTTTAATGATTTACAACTCTTTTGGTCTGTTTAACAGAAAATGAACCAACTGCAAGAGAACTTCATCATTAAAGCCTTTCACACTACCATCTTCGACAACATCATACAATGGCTTACTATCTGTACCCCAACAGATATTCTTCCGAGGGTTATTTTTAATAGCTTCTACAGTTAGTGCTAAAGTATTGAGCTGGTAACAAAAGAAAGCAAAATATTTTCCATCAGTCACTACTGCCTGTGATACAAAAGGACGGGTCACATCTGCTTCATGCCAGAATCCTACAAAATAAAGAAACAACACTAGTTATGCAGGACTCAAAATACCTATCAGCACACACATCTAAATCCCAACCCTCAAATACAGAAAAACACTGCAAATTACAGCAATCACTTACTAAGGGAAAAAGTTTTGTCTGCTTTAACAACACAAGCATTCCTCCTAGAGACCAACCAAAATCTAACCACCAATCAAGGATATTTCCAAGATCATGGACACAGTGGCCTATTTGCATTTTGTACACCATTTCTTGTTTCTAAATGAGTAAAAACTGATAAAGTGAGTTTTTAAAAAGTACAGAGGTTATTAATGCATCCAAGTACTACAAATGAGCCAAGGGGAGATGTCTTTTGACTATTCCACGCTTGTCACAGGGCAGTGAACATTTGCTTCATGACAGAAGCATGCACACGTGTGCACAAACACAACTGAGAATAGTAAGCAGTCAGACACTACCAGGAACACTATGTCACTAAGTATTAATGCTTCGAACAAGCCCCACTAAGCTTTAATAATCTTTGTACACCATTTTATTTACGTATCTATACATATGCGCTAGCACGCACAGTACTATTCTTAGATTTGGTATCATGTGCAATGAGCAGGGTTAGAAACTTACATAACAAAGAAAAAACTTCACAGACGTGAATCATACCGTCTTTATAATGTGCTCACAATTGTAACCAGTTTTGAAGCTAAGACTTACTTGACTTCAATATTTTAGGTCCACAAAAAAAGCCAAGCTTTCTAACACACTATTACATAAAAAAATTAGCAATACAGATCATAGTCAAAGGATTTTCTTCCATGTGTTTGTTTCACAAGCGGAACTACAAACCAGCAGGTATCTCCCAGTAACACTAGTAACAACTATATTTACATGAATAAGCAAGGGACTTCTCTGGTCTCTCCATCCAGGTCTTCTGAAATTTTCAGACAAACACAGGCAAAAACTGAAGTAAGTCTGCCAACATTTTTACTTCACTGATTGTAGCTTCATACAATTGACATTTCCGAAACAAGGGGCTCTGAAACAATTGTTTCAGAAGTAATAAACATAAAAAAATCAAATTGCTCAGTATCTTTCCCCCTTAAAAATGGAGTGAGCAATGAATCCTGAATGCAGCATTTAGTCTTTTAGACTGGCTTAGTGTTATATATGAAAAAAAATTTTATGCGTAATTAATTCTGCCTAAGTACTAAAAGACAATCTTAACCAACTCCCTTGTATAAGCTCTGATTCACTCATTGATTCCATTGAATTTTCAAACACCTACTTAAAGGACGGTCTTCAGGGGGAGGGAAAGAAAAAAAAAAAAGGCATAAGAAAAAGGTGTGTGGAGGAAAGGTTACAGAACTTTACCGCAGGCATTCATCACCAGAAAGATTTTATCAAGTTGCCTGTCTCACCTTGATACATTGCTTGTGCTGCTGTCCAGGCAAAGAGACTTGCAATACCATTAGATCGATAAACAACTTCAATCTGATCCTCAAGACATGCTCTTATAAACCTCTCCCGTTTCAGTTTATCCGGAATAAGATGGAACTGGGTGTGTCCATAACAGCATGGATCTGCTACTTTTGATCCTGTGTTCCCCAAAAAAGAAAAGAAAGTTAAGAGTCAGTCAAATAATGCTCTTAGTTATGCATACAAATGTATCTTCACCACCAGACTTTGAATAATAGGTTAGAACTGCTACTGTAGATCTGTATAAATGCTGCAATTCCTGCATTTCTGGGTAAGACTACAGGGCTAGCCCAACTCCCAAGGGCAAGTGGTTACATACTAAAGTCTCCAAGGAGATACATCAAAATTCACAGCAACTTTTCAGCCAATTTTCTGTTCAATAGAACTCCTTCAAGTGCATCTTGACCACAGAGTACCACACACACAGGAGAATGCTACTCCACATTGCCTAACAGATGTGGAATCTCAAGAGATTTATATACTATATATAAATACAGTTTCTTTAGGGAAAAAGTAGTTAGCATTTCATAACTAGAAACACTTACCTATAAATACCCTGTTTTCATACTGCTTTTTGAACAATGGCAGTTTGGAAGGTTTGTGATCAATAATGGGAACATCTCCAAGATCTGACTCCAGCGGTACAAACTTGAAGGAAGCAGAAGAAAAGCCATGGCATAAGTCACATTTCTTCCATCAAGCTGCATGTAATATGCCACTTTCTGGTCAGAAAGCAGCAGGTATAAGTCTTGCTTACATACACCATATATATAACTTTAACTGAAAATATTTTTTTTGCCACCGAATGTCTTTTGTGACGACTGTTAGTACATGCATCTTACATTGACGTCTGAATTTCCTGCCATATACAAAAAACATTGTGTGAAACAGTGCTAACAAAGCTGCCAGTTGGTACTATCTTCAAAACCAGAACACACTTCAATAGAAGATGAGCAAAAACAGTTCTAGCAGCTGTCAGTAAACTAACCTGAACCAGAAGTGTGAGTATACAGGTATGGAGTGTTTTGCACTATGTAGCATTTTTAATTGCCTAGGTAGTTCTCCCAAAATGTCAAGGTTTGTAATATCTGGCAGTAATAACCTAAGCAAATGGGACAATTAGGTGAGCAACAAATGTTCAACATTTACAGAAAATTAAGCATTTTCTGTTTGTGGTGGTAACTGGGCAATGGAGACCCACAGGCTAGACCATTACCATTGTTTAGACATTACTCCATTCTTTTCCCTTTCTCTCATCTTCTTCTCCACTGAGGAGAGGACGTTCCTCATCACATTTCTTACTCTTACCTCCACTCACAACCATAAAATAAGCTTGAAACTGCATTTAATCAAGTATAACAGCTTGCATTTTATATAAAGCACAGCAATGACTAACTTGGAAGTCTACAAGACTACCTCAATATCTACAAGGCAGCTACCAAAACAAGGTAGTAAAGGCATTAAAACTTTAAAATACAGAAATATGCTACATGTCTGATTAATGAGGTCCTCCACATACTGCCTATTGCATTTTTGCAGTGGCTGTCAGAAATATAAGTAAAAATGCATGTGATTAACTTGCTATTGAAAATATTCACACCTCTGGAAGCTGCTTTGGTACACGGATCTGAAGGTGAGGGTTATCATCTATCTGAAACCGCACAGGATCAACTCTGCCCTTTCGATGTCCATGAACAACAACTTCCTCACCATGATGCCAGTAATAATTAACTTCAGCTTTTAGATCTGAAGGAGAACAGAGGATAGAGAAACATAGAGAGCATCCCTTTGTGCTTAAACTCTCCCAATTCTTATTCTGTAGCTGCAATAAAACAGAACAAAAATTATCAAATTTCACTCTCACCACGTGTGGTGATGTTACTAGTGATGGCCTGAACAACTCAACCACACCAACGACACTCACGCCAGGCTCAGGGACCGGCCCCACCGCCCAAGAGCTCCCACCTCCCTTTCCCTCCCACTCCCGTCCCGCACCCATGCAGGAGGCTGCCAACAGCGGGTTGCGACTGGACAGGGAAGCAGCGAGTGTGGAAACGAGCTGCGTGAGGAACGGGGCGGGCGTATGCTCCTGATCGCGGTAGAGGAACGGCCGCTTCTTATTCTGGTAGAAGCTCTCTTGTAGAAGGGCGTCGCAGGCCAGGGAGCGTAGCTCGGCCAGATCCAGGCACGGCGCCGCTCCCGCCGCGGGCTCGGGGGTTCCCGCAGCTCCTGGTG
>JAAGNO010024226.1:0-23318 GCA_033439905.1 Ceryle rudis
AAATAAAATCTAAATATTATCCTGGAAGGAAGTGTATGCACTGGTGGATGTTTGATTTTCATTTTTCTCCCAGCATGCTCAGTCCTTTCATCCTATAATGGTTCTTCTCTATTAATCCTTCTCAAAACCCACAGGTAGAGATGCTTATTGATAGAAGTCCAACGTGTATCTCAGTTTACAAAGGCATATTAAAGGATACAAGTAACATATTTCTCTTGATGTCTTCTTATTAATGCAATTCCACTCAGAACATTTTGGCATAAGAGCCATTGCCAGATGGAAGATAAAACTTCACTTTTATGGGTATTTTAAGGTAGCAAACATTTGGTTTGCATCAGTTCTAAATGAATAATATTTATTGCCCTAATGATTTGTATTTTATAAGCAGGATAACAAAAAGCACTGTCAATTACTTAGTATTTTAACAAGGTTAAAAAAAAAAAAAAAAGGTCTGATAACATCAAGTCATTTTAAATGATCAAGTGCTTTTAAAATTAAACTGTAATAACCCAAAGCGATGGGTTGTTTACATAATAAAAATAAATAAACACTGACCACAGCTTGGCTGTATTTAAAGATTCTGTCATTTGTTACCACAAATCGCAGCTCACAGCATGCTTTGGGGAACCCTGTGTGTTACAAACACACACACATCAAACAGCTGCCTTCAGGGCCCAACACACACCATGGTGGAGGGATGGGAAGTTTTGGGGCTGCTTCTGGGTGGGTTTGGGGAGAAGTGCAGTAAATTTTGCAAGTCTTTTTTTTTTTTTTTCCCCAGGACAGCAGCAGCAATCCTGAGGTTGGTAAGGTGGATTCTGTACATACAGAGGATGATCTTCCTCTGATCTCTACCCACCAATAATATGATTATGTTAATCTCTGTCTTTTATTGAAGATAATAAAATTCCATATTTTTTCTTATTTTACTGGTTTTCATCATGCTGCTGATTATTTTTCTATTTAATGTCTTCGTAGGCATTAGGCCTGCAAAAAATGTTCAGTGGATCTAAACGTGTGGCCTTTCTTCTGCAACAGAACCACCTTCACCCCACGTCCAGGACCTGCCTGGAGCTCAGAGCTCCCAGAAGCATGACCTCATGGAATCACAGAACTAGAGAAATTCTGAGGCTGGAATAGACCTCCAAGACCATCAAGTCCAGCTTATGGCCCAACACCATGACATCAGCTAGACTCCTCTGCCCCTGAAATCCTGTTCACATCGATGACAGTCCCTTGACAATTGTAGCCCAGCTTTGTGGATCAACACATCAAAGGACTGACCTCCCCTGTCTCAGTGAGGTCACACCAGCAGACAAGGGATGAGGAGGTTCAAAAGCTTGGGCTATTTTACAGGTAAGCATCAAAAATATTTTCCAAGCTCCTCAGGTAATATTCAGAGGTGTAGTTGGTTCTGCTGGAAGTTTTCTCTGTCTGACCAAGGAGATGCACACTTGGCTTCCTGTTGGGATGACTTTTTTTACCCATTCTCTGATCAAGCATCAAGGGTTAGATGATGTTTCCCACTTTCGAGACTAGAGACAAAGCAAAAGGAGCCCTTGAGCATTGGCTATGGTGAGGTTCTATTGAACTAACACCAGATTTACTCTGACATATTCCACAGGATTTAATATTGATTTTCAAATAATCTGGAATGCTGTTTTTATAAACAATTATTGGCAAGGGGAGGCATTGTTTTTGGAAGCTCTTGTATGTACAGTAAGGCTTTATTTCTTCTTGTTTTGAAGTGCGGCACGTCTTTTAAAAAACGCTGTTCAGGAAACATCTGCTGTCAATTAAGCAGTAACACATTAAGGCATATTAAAGTGCACTCTTATTAGTGTTTCAGCAATAAAAAGAAAGGTTTTCTATTTGAATCATATGTTCTTTAACACATCTGCCAGCCATCTGAAACTTGCAAATGTTCCTTAGTAAAAACATCTTCATAACCTTGTAAAAACTTCGTAATACATAGTGCTCTGTTTAAAAAAAAAAAAATCCCTTTATGGACTGAGTTCAGGTAATTCTCAAAGAGGTTATCTGGCTGATGCTGATAGTTTTAGGTAAGGACAGTGACTGCAGATGCTCTGTGCAGTCAGTCCCATTGAACTCTCTAAGGAGAGAAGACTGGAAAAGCAAACTTTCATTTTTATGAAATAGAAAAACAGAAAGCTCTTCCACAGAAGAAATCAGACTTTTCACCAAACAAACAACCAAACAATCATATATATATAAGAAAGCATTTGGGTTGGGAAAAAAAGTATTTGATTTGGACAGGAGTAATTGTGTATTAGGCAAACAGGGGTTTCTATGCATTAAACTCCCCTGCTCTGCTCAGACTACACTTCCCACGACACACTGTGGTCTCTTGTTGTTTAACAAAGTTGTTGCATAGCGTGAGACCTTGGTCAGATGTATAACAGATATATAGGTCACAAGGGATCATTCTTACTTAAGCTGCTGTGATTTCTGAGTATAAACTATCCCAAGCTCCAGAAAGGTGCACGAGACTTGAAAGATGAAGTCACTTAGTAAAAATATTTGAAAGTGATAACACATCAACACAGCAGCTATTTTTTTTTACCAGGAGGACTATGCAGAGGACTCGGTTACCTGTGATACTGGTGTTTAGGCACTCAGCTCTCTTTGAAACACTGAAGGAGCTCATCCACAGCTACTTGATTAATTTTCTTACTGATCACTACTGCATGGGTCAAAATATGATCCAATATGCAAAGGAGATTTCCTATTTCTGCATTCTGAAGGAGCTAGAAGCTGTTGTAGCTGGATGATGCAGCATCTAATGTTCAGTGAGGGATACATCTGCTTGGCTGAACAATAGAAATCTGCCTAATTAGATGCTGTTTGAGACTGACCTGCTTCTGTGACTCCAACATGCAGATCTCACTGAAGGATGATACAGTTCTTCCCCTAGAAAATCACAAATCAAAGCTTGATCATGCTGGTTTCTAACAGCAAAGGGATTGTTTATGTTTTCCAGAGCTGCAGGGGGAAGTTTGCTGGAGGTTCAAACTACAGAGGGGAAAAAAAGGAAATGTAACTTTCATTCAGAGCTCACACACTAAATGCCATTTGCCCACTGGGCTTGCTCTTCATGGGGAGCTGCAAATTGCCCGTTCAGCTGCCAAGCAGAAAACAAACCTAAAGACAAATGCAAAAAAACTTCTGTGCTTCTGAGGGGCTGGGAACTATACACTTACTCAAGCATGGAAAGAGAGTGTGCAGCTAACTTACTTCAGGGGACTTGGAGGAGGACCAGCTTCACAGCCTTCTGATCTTTCCACTGGTCTCTCTGGGATTTGGACTCTTGGGTTCTGTCCCTTGCTGGATTTGACAGGTTTTTGGCAGCCACCACAAAATCACAGTGCTGTGCTCAAAGCTGGCAGGTGAGGTGTCAATCGTAGGCTCTTCACAGAAGTTCAAAGTGAATTGGGGAAAGGGTGCCTGAATGGCAAAAAACCTACAAATGAGAAAGCTGTTTTGTGGCTGTAGTGTCTAAATCAGATAGCTCTACACTGCTCTGCAGCATGCTGGTCAGCAGACCCTGAGGGTATGATACAACTTCAAAAACTTGACTTCTCTTACTGGAATTGTCAGCTCTCAGAAACCAAACAATGTAAGTGGTAGAATCTTCTTCACTGAAACACAGTGCTTGGGACAAAATCTGTTGTGACTAGAGTAAGCACAGTCATGTTCCCATGGAGGGGAATGAGGGTTAGGTCCGATTCCAGGATGGACACCAGCAGGCGCAGCAGTGTGAAAAGAAGGTTCTTCTATAGAGATGGGGTTGTAAGAAAGCTAATTTAGGAAGCTTGACTTCAAGATCCAGCTCTGCCACGTATTTCTTGTGGGATCTTGAACAACTCATGACCCTCGATGTTTAAGTCATTAACTCACTTCCAATCTTCAAGAATGGAGATGCTTGATTGCATGCTCCCAGCAATCCTCAGTTCTCCATCTCAAAAGCAAGGAAGATACACTTTCTTTTGGGAGCTATCCTACAGAAATCCATGTTATGGTGACACATTGAGATTTTGTGGGTAAAAGGCCCATACCGATATCTTGGATGATTGTTTCTACTCTTGTGCTGAGAGATGGGTTCTGTTTTCAGGCACATCTGATGGTGAGCATCTTTTCTAATGGACTCAGAAAAAAACTTCATGCCCTCTTGGAAACACTGTGAAGACACCCACAATGTTGAGTTCTTACACTGAAAGGTATGATGCTGCTCTTCATTTTCCAAGTTTGCAGCCACCACTGTCACTTAAAAAACCTTGAAGTCCCTGCTTGGAAGGCTTTGCCAGGAGTAGGCAGTCACTGCAGTATTTCAGCTCTCCTTCAGCTGCCTTGCCAGTGATGAATACTATTTAATTACAAAACCAGAATTTCTGTCATTTCTCTCAGCATGGCTTCTATTGGGGAAGATTAAACATCAGCCAAACATTACTGAATTACCTTTTTAAACCTATTATTTCAACATGATTAACTTCTCTTCTTTTCATTTAGCTGTAAGCAAAATCTTGTTTACAAGGCAAAAAAAAAAATGCATTTGCTATAATATCGGCAATAATAATAAAAATGAACATCACAGGGAAATAATTTATGTGTAAACCAGCATAAAAATGTCATTGATGCATGAGTTTCCTCTTCAATTAATAAAAAGGAGGAAATATTTAAAAACAATTTATCAAGGAAATACATACAGTTCATATATCATGCACTCACAAAGACTGTACTAGTATCCATTCCACAAATAGCAGTGTGACCTGGACTATCGCACAGATGCTGGATTCCTTTGTGTGACCTCATTTGGAGTAGTTGTCTAGGACAAGTCTTTGACTTTGTCTCAAATGAAAATCCTGGGTCAAAATACTGATAAAAGCACATTCTGTTAAAACAGATAACAATTAGTGCTGGCTGGATAACCCAAACTACATAAAATACCTCTATCAATGATTCTGGCTTCATTGCTTACTTTTCATTGAGGTTGTTGTCATCACCCCTAAACCCAGGAGATCTATTAATAAAGAATAAAATGTTATCTCTTCTGTGTATGATGGAGATAAGTTTCAAAGTAGTCACAAGTATAAAGTAAATAGCACACAAGGCTCTTGCAATTATCACTTAAAAACAATATTATCCAGAAAATGAAGAGTTAAAAGAAATCTAAAGGGGTAAAGTGGTGTGTGACTCCCCTACTAATCTTAACACTACACAGTAGATCAAGATCAAGGAGGTCTCTAAAGGCACAGTCACTGTTGTCTGGTAGTGGTGTCAGAACATGGCTTTGGCAGTTCCTGCAGTGTAAATATTAGACAATGAAAATACATTTAGGGAACTAAATTCTGTGGAAACACTTACAAACCAGCCAAGGTACTTGGCAGTATTTACAAGGTATTTATACAGTATATAAAAATAAGACAAGTGAAGAAAAATCTGTTTAGTCCTTGTCATTTGTCTGGGCTACTTAACAGTGCGACGCTTTGAGGCAGGTAGCATCAATATACCACAAGCTTGTATGAAGCCTAACACGCCGAGCATGGAGGGTGTTGAGCACCATAGGATGGGTCACGTGATTAAAATAAAACTTGTTGATAAGGATTTGCAGGACTGAGGCTTTCAGATGCAAGTTTTTCCAAGTATTTCCATGCGTTTTAGTGGAGGTACTAAACCAAAAGGCAAACGCAGAAGTATAAAACTGTTACAAGTCAATGTCCCTGTTTTGTGTGTCTTCAACTTCTGTCTGTTTTCTACTCAAATTTAATGGCTATATTTAAGGATTATGCTAATTCCTAAATGACAAATTTTCTCTTAAGGACCCAAGGAGTTGGGGAGGAAAGAAAAAGCACATCTTTATAAAATATCTATGTAGATAACAGTAACACACTTCAATATTCCATTTCTTGTAGGATATTTGAACAGGATGTTTCACCTCAACACCAGCTACTCCTGGAAGTCTCCTCTGCTTGTGGCTCCTAATCAGCAATTAATAAATAAATAGGACAGGCCCGAAATAGAAAAAATATCCATTCTGTCTAACAGAAAACACTATGCTTCCCATTCTTCATCTTCGTGAAGATATATCTCAATCATACACCACAGAGACCAAAAAGATACTTTGGGCAGATCACCTGGTTTAAAATTGATGCAACTTTACTGCTGTCAATGGAATTATATAGATTTACAGAGTGGGAAATCTGGCCCTTTGCGCAGAGCTGGCACTGAAAAACCAGATGTCTTTGGAGTCACATATGGAAACAAACTGACATTTAGAAGTTTCATTACTGCAGAAAAATGATAGAATATCTATGTTGAATAGAGATATTGGCATTGTCAATTATATATTGAACCCTGTCCATTGGTTTGTGCAATGTAAGTAAATCTTTTCCATTAATTACAACCCTACAAAGAAAGTGGTGCATTTCCTGCACTTGGCAGTCTATAATTTATCTCTTACATAAGTGTCTGAAATGGACTCTCTTTTTAAAGTGATCCATCCTGTTTATAATTTTCTTTTTCTGGATTTTTTTCATTGCATTTGCTATCTGAAAAACATCTAACAATAACTTTCAAGGGAAGGCAAATAAAAAACCAAGACTGGTATTAAACTCATTCTGTACAGGAAGCTGGTTCTAACAAAAGGTGTCATTCTCAGCGAGCTTGACTTCTAGTGGATTAGCAGTTAGATTTTTCTTCTATTTTGTCTGACAGATACTGAACTTCAGGGAGCGCTGAGGAATGGGAGAAAAAAACCCACCCTAACCAAGTAAGGTTAAGTGCACCAGTTGAAGTTATTCCACCAACATGTTTCTGTAGAAACCTGGTAAGAAAGCCAAATTCCAAATGTAAAGTCTGAAAAGGGAATAAATTCCGATGTCAGAGTTTGCAGAACACATGCTGCTACCTCCAGAACAAAGGTTGTGCAGTTTTGTAGGCATTTGCCGCTCAAAATAAATAATCAGCAACACTACGGTCCTTCTGGCAACCAGTTGTGATACAGCTCCAGATCTGGGTGTGCAGGTCAAAGGCAGAAATATAATTTGTTTCCTTGTCATTTTTCTTGGTTTTCATACTTGTCCTTAGGGAAATGTGTGTGAAAATGTAATTGCTAGAAAATGACAGTCTGTAAAAGCTTTTGCATCCTTCCAGATAATGTGTTTGGCCCGTGAACTCAGGGACAGAAAAACTTCTCCTCTGTAGACTGTCACACGTTGTTCAGAGGTATCCTCCTTCTAGCCTATCCCGCCCTGGAGGACAAGGAGGACTTAAAGCTACATGTTCCTTTGTGGTTTTAGTTGGTTGGTTGTTTCCCCCCCCCCCCCGGTGTTGTAATATTGAGGAAAAAGGTATGAACAATTTGGCACAAAGCATATAAAAGTCAAGCGCATTGCCACGAGAGGTCTGTGCATTACTCCTGCTTGCTCCCCCAGGCCCACAAGCCAGCATTCCCTGCACTGCCCAGAGTGGGTGCAGGGCCTGGGAACAACTGTCGTGAAGTCCTTGAAAAGCCAGCTAGATTTGGTTTAGCACCCAAAAGCAGCTAAGGAGACTTTTGACAAGAAAGATGAGCAAATGGGCCATTGGAAATGAGGCTGCTTTCCTGGAGCTGGGGTTTTGTCTTGCTCTGTCTCACAGCCCGGGCAGTGCAGGCTCCTGGAAGGTGCAGGTGGAGGGAAGTGTCGCTGCACATAGCTGGGATGTCTCTGGGGAGGTGTGAGAAACCTGATCGTTTCTGTTTGCTGAAGCTACTTGTTCACTCCCTTGTGGCTGACAAGTTTCCAGGGATACTTATATCCCACCACCTGGGAAAGCTTCTCATCCCACTGGGAAAAAAAAACAACCAAACATGCAGTTAAACAGTGTGATATTAAGCAGGATTTTGCATCTAGAGAGGATGAAGAGAAATCATGTTTGTAATTCCCCTACATCTCCACAGCAGCCATTGGTTTAGACAGGCTCACTCACACCCCGAGAGCAACCCTGCAACACCAGCCAGGGTGCTGAGCACGGTTAGCAACAGGCTCTGCAGCCTGCGCAGACCTCTGCTCCACTGGGATGCTGCTGCTTGCTGCAGCTGAGCTAGGTAGTTTAAAACTCCCAGGAAAGAGAAATCCTTGGTGAGCTATGACTAACCCTCAGTTCCCCTCTTCCCTGGCTCGCTGGGACTCGCTGGTGCAGCTAAACAACCTTTTTTAATGTATCACTACCTATATTGCTGAAACATCGGGTGTGTTTAAGAGAGTGAACACAGTGTGCCTCCCTACTGCAGACGGATTGCCCAGGCAGTGCCATGTCCATCTGCCAGACTTTCAGAGAAAAAGCACTTGCAGATATTTTCTCGACTGCTAGCAGACCCCTCAACCTCCTTTTCTCACATTTCTTTATTCATTTCTTCTTTGCTTCACTCTTCAGAAGATGAAGATACTGGTGTCACCCTAGCCCTGAGGCTGCTGCTGGTGTGTGGTTTTGCTCGGTGTGTTTGGATGCTGATGAGTTAAGGAACATTAAGAGCTAGGGCAGGAGGACAGGGTTTTCTCTTCAGAGCAGGAGGAGGTTAGAAGATTTTTTTTGTGCAGAGAAAGGGACGTGGCACTAAGAATTTGTCCTGCTCATTCCTTAAGGATCCCACCTGCCTGTCACTGAGCTGGTTTCTGGAGCTGCAGATGGACTTTCTGTTGTGGTACAGCAAACAACAGCATTTACAGATTAGAACTTACACTTCTCAACCTAAACTGTGACCAGGGTAGAAAGGCAAAGCACTCTGAGTCACTCCTGTTTGCTTTGTGTCCAGCCAGTTGGTCTGCTAATACTTCAAACAAGCATTTTTCAGTTCCTGGCCTGGGAATACCAACTCTTTCCCCTGCAAATACTAAAGGGTTTCTTCCCTTCCCCTCCAAAGCTTCTTCTGGCGAGGATTTTTAAAAGTGGCATTAAATTTTGCTGGCCAGGGAAGGCACCTGTCCCAGGGTAGTTATTTTTAGCAGCAGAGCTGACATCCAATACGGTAGCCCAAGTTACAAAAGTTGGCCAGCATCATCTCCCTGTGAGTTATGTTTTGCTTCAGTATGATTAACTGTAGTTAAAAAATGAGCTTTGAGGGCATATAAACAGGAAAGCAGAAGAGTTGCTTGGAAGTATAAATCACACAAATACTAAATGGGAAAGTACATCCAAATTGGTACTTGTTTGCTCAAAGCTATTTAAATGAAGGGAAATATCATCCCTTCTCAAGAGAGATGGTTCAGCATTCCCTCAAATGAGGCCTAAACCAGCAAAGATGTAATGTAACTCTCCCTTTGGTTACAAGAAAGCTACAGCTGGGATATTCAAGACCAGATGTGTATTTTTCTGTGGCAACGCATGGAGGTTTCCATCCCAAAGCAAGCTCCCGCTGGGCTAGGTGCTGCACAGAGAGAGCCACGATAATCCAAGGGTCTGTGAGCAACCAGGAGTTGTCTTATGCCTAGCCCTGAGATTTTCTCATTAGTGGTAACAGGCAAGATTTTTTTGCTTGTGATGAAACCCTAAATAATAGCATTGCATGCTACTAGATGACTGGGTTTGCTCAAGGAAATGTTTTTTTATTCACCTGTAAAATAAATGAGTGCTTTCTCTGGGTTGAAGTGTATGTGAGGAACATGCTTTTCTACATCTCCCTAAAGCTATATCTCATCTTCCAGCTATGATTCAACATTTCCCTAAGTGCGTTGGCAGCACTCAGCTTGAAAGGTGATACTGCACCAGGCTTTCCAGTTCTTCACCTGACCAGCGTCATTCACATCCCTCCACCACCATCAGGGCTCTAAATAATGTTCACTGCTGAATGCTCACATAATTTTTCATCAGCCACTTCTGCTGGCTTCATGTCCTTTTTGTACACATAACCAATATGCATTAACAGTTTCCAGTAGGTCCATTAGGATTTTCTCCCTGGTCTCCCCGGCCAACACGATAGCACTACCACAGGCTCAGATTTAGTTAACCCCTCCATATGCTGAGCATCTTTCCTCCATCCGTGTTTCCTTTTGCTCACCCTGCTGAGTTTCATTTTCAGTGATTATTAGTAGGGCTGATTTTTTTTCTTCTTGAACACTGCAAAATGAGAATGCATAGTTTGGGGGCTTGCTTTGATCAGGCACTTTTATATAAAATCTGCTGTTGCATCTTTGTATAGAACCTGCTTCAAAGAAAACAAGAAAGCATGCTTGTTTGCTCTGGTTTGCTCTGGTTTAGTTCTAAGTTTTTCACTGGCTTTCCCCATTGGTAGATTAATTGAAGTGATGCTAAACGAGGCATGAACTCGGCTTGAAATATTTTAAAATATTAAAAATTAGTCAAACTATTCCAAGAAAGAAACATCAAAAACTGCTCAGAAAGACATCAGGCAGGAATAGGCAGGGTTTGTGGTTTTGATTCTTCAGTCCAGTCAGGGTTTAAGACCAGTTCAGACATGGACTGAAGTATCCATCGCATCTGACCAAACCAGAGCAAACTTCTCCAGCAGCTGGTTGTTAGATATGTTTAGAAGAATAGTAGCTGGGATGAGCTTGCATTGTGGTGTTTCAGGCACAGAGATGTCACAGCACGCAGCTCCCCTGCCACAGTGACAGCCACACCAAAGCCTGCATCAATAAAATCCTTTGGTGTTTACCTTGAAAATGCTCCAATGCGTCGATTCATGTTGCCTCCTATTTCAAGGGTGGGGGAGATGCGTTCCAACTGCTGTGCCTCAGGCTTGTGAAATATTAGAGGGTGAAGCTAAATGCATGTTTATTTTAACAATAATAGCTTTACATGAGGGGAACCCCTGATGGAGTTGTTCAGCAAGACTGTTAGCGGCTGTAGCTATGGAGCAAGCGAAGAGCAGAACTGTGCCCAGGCTCAGTGCAAAGCACAGGCTTAGCTACGCTTACAGGTGAGGGACTGGAACTGCACCAGTCAGTACCAGCAAGACCATGCCCTGTTTTCCACTCCCAGCCACATCCTCTCCAGCACCTTGTCCATGATGCCAGTGTTTCCCACTCAGTGTGCTCAAGTTAGACTTTACAAACTGAGTCTGGGTTTTTTGCTATCAGTGGCATGGCTCAAGCCAAGCGTGTGCAGAGAGATGCTCATTCAGCTCCACATCTCAGCTTGGGATTTCAAACTCACGCACAGTTCATGTCTTTCCAGAACTTCCACTGCATTTGGAATCCTCTCTTATTTTCATTACTTAACGCAAAGCATTTACCAGCTTACAGCTGAAACTCAGAGCCTGCCTCACCAGCCACCCCACATTATTTTTGACTTAACCAACTTATGAGAAGAGTTTTTAAATCCTATGCAGAAAGAGGCAAACTTCCAAAAGAAGTGGGGGTCAGATCTGCTGTGGGGGAACATCCAAAGAACTTGGGCATCTCTCCAGAGTTTATCCAGCCCAAACAAAACTGGCCTCTAACCTGGAAAACCAGCAATTGATGCCAAGATGCCAGCTGGATTAGAAGCAAGAATATGCTCTTGGGTGGTAGTCTCCTAGTTTTGGTCTAAGTCAGCAGCCACAAGCCCAAAGGTGATCATGTTATCACCTCATAAAAATTTTGGTGTGAGCCAAAGCTCTGAACACAGGTAAGATTTCATCATTTCCTCAAATGGAAAAAAAAATAGAGGAACATATTTGTTCCCCTAAGCTGACCTCCCAAGGGCCAGGGGAGCCTGGATCCAGGTCTAGGCACCATGTGCCACTGCTGATGTTGGACACAGTAGTGACTGTGAAGGCTGCAAAACAGCTGCTGAAGAAAGGGCAAAGATTTTGATTTGTGCAAGATGGGAAGGGGAATGACAAGGTGCAGGGGAGCAGCTAGGGACGTGTGGTGGTGGCAGCCACGATAGCTGTCCTCTAACATGTTAGAGGGGCCATAAAGAGGGAGATGATTGTTTCTTTCCTTTGTCCCCAGGGAAAGAAAAAGAACTCATTGATCTAAGTCATCGTAGATAAGTATTGAGGAACTGACAGAAGTTAAAGATTTGGAATAATCCGCCTGGGGAAGCTGTGGGTTCCTTTTCAATGAGTATCTAAAGAAAGCTCTTTCAGAAAGGACACAGCTTTGTCCTGCAACCAGTACAATGCTGAGCTTTCTGCTCTCCAGCCCATCCTAGAAGAGATGGAACAAGCTGGGGAAATTTCCTTCTCCCAGAGGCCAAGGTGGAAACAGACCACCATGACCATGCAGGTGGGACCGAACCCTTTGTCCTCCCTACATCGCTCAGCATGCATTATACAGGCATGGGGCTCTGCTATCTGCTACCAGGAGACAAAAAGAGATCTTTTTCTGAACTGAATTTGCATCTTTTACCAATCCTTTCTACTTGCATCTTTTACTCCTTGGAGAGATTAAAGTTGTAGCGTGGGACCATATGTATCTGCAAATGATTTTTTTATAAACTGGGCTGTAGATGTTTTTGTTGCTAGAAACCTGCAGCTTATTGATCTAAGCTCACCTTGCCCCCAACCAAGGACTGAGTGCTACATGAATAATACAACCAGCCTGTAACAACACTGCAAACAGGACAGGATCAGAGGCTGCAATAAGAGTGTAATCTAAGTAAAAACACTGGATCCGTCTGTTTATGGATCTAATAAATTATGTTGGAATTGTGCGGTTATAAATCCAAGCTGTCCAGTAAACCCAACAACTAATTTGTCAGTTGCTCGTCGAGCAATCTGACTCTCCGTTGCAATTGCTCACCATGCAGATAACAAGGTGCCTTACAAATCTCTTGGTTAAATGTCATTTGTTTCAGTGCCATAACATGCTATGGATCATTGCTCACACACAGTAACCCAATTATATTAACCTGTGCAGCAATACGGTGTAATGACATGACATTAATGCGAACACTTCAGAGGTTTCCAACAATTTGGTCTTTCCTCCAAAGGGGTTTTTCTCCTTGAGCGTCTTTCTCTTTTTTCCTCCCTCCCCCAATGCTTAGAGGCAAAGCAACGTATCTACTCATACACATCTAAAATCATCATGATTTCCCAAATAACAGAAGCTTGTTCACAGCTTGGAAAGTGAGCTTGAGTCAAATTACTTGTTGGAATCTCTCCAAGTTGTAAGTATTGCTGTTCCTTAGGCTCCGACTTCTCTTTGGTGTTTTTATAAGAATACCTTTTAAATACAACCCCTTACATTTTGTCAGTATTGATCACGTGACACTACAGTAGTGGGGGAAAATAGCACTTTTAAAACACACACAGGGAAACCCACCAAGTCTACTGAAAGATGAGACTGTTATTATCTTCCAGTGTCAGAGACAAAGCTGGCTAAACATGTGAGCGAGTCACTTGGCTTATCTGTGTCCTCTTTACATTGCTGAAATAGGTACAAAGTAACAAAACAAAGACAACAAGATAAATTTGATAAAATCATGTCATGCAGGCACCCAGACTTCTGGGTGAGTGGCACAAAAGTAGTAAAGGAGGTTACTTTATAATAATGAACAGATTTATTTATTTATTTATTTAATAATAAAAGGCAAATGAATTTTTAAGTATTGCTGAAAATTTCCTTTATTCTTATTTCTAAAAGAAAAATAGAAGACTACTGCCTAGTACCACTGGCTGCCACTGAAAAAATCTCCAGAACACTGTAGAGAGGGTGCGAGAGGGTAACCAGCCAGTCCAGGGAGGGGTGCAGGTCATTGCAATGGAAAGATGTGAAGGATTTACAGATCTGTCTCTTGGTGGTAGCTGTTTTCCATCATTACAGTGTATGGGAGGGGGGATATGGACAGATTCTGATCCTTTGGTGATCTTCTGGTGATCCTTCACCCTCCAGCTGGTTTACTGGTGAAGGTGACACCACAAGTGGAGTAATGTGGCCACGGTCAGAATACTTTGTTTCTGTGTATTTATGGCTTTCTTCCGCTTCTGCAGAGAAAGCAAGTAACCCGATCGTAAGCATCGGCTAAACTTGCTGATATCAGCTAAACTGAGCTTGTTCCTCTAGGAAGAGTTTTAGTAAGTAAAGAAATAAAGAGGCTCATCTATGACAAATCTTACCTGACACAAACATATTTTGATCAGCCCGACACAATCTGTAACAGGCGCATCTAAATATTATGAAGAAATATGTGTTGATCAGCTCCAAATACACGGCCTGTAATGTATACTTGCTAAATTCTTTCCATTGTGCTGTTAAATGCATCCAGCTGTCCATACGTTAAAGTTAAATATACTGTACTATAAAACTGAACTGAGAGTGGAAACTATTAAAATAAACCCAGCTATTTCCCAGCTCCCCCTCTCCCTCCTAATCAAGTATATTTTAGTTGGGGAAGGAGAGAATTATAACAACAATTATTTGATGTGGTGCATGGCAATGTCAGGGGGAGAGGGGAGCATAAGCGACAGGGAATGGGAGTGGCCCCAGTCTGAGGAGCAAGGAGAAATGGGGGTGAATAGTCTGGGTGATCTCAAGGGGGGCAAAGGATCCTTCTTGTGAGAAGCAAGAAAACCCCTTCCTGGTTGGGTTTGCCATTCATAGAAAAGATGCATGGGAAAAGGGAGGGAGATGGTGATGTTGTCATGGATGAAGGAGGTGGAGACTTGTGATCATCTATCTCACAAGGGAACAAAGCATCTTTTTTTTTCTTTTAAAATAGCTGTGGGGTCCATCGGTTGCAAAGTGTGTCCTAACAGCTGATACTGTTTGACTTCTTACTGATCATTATTTTCTTAATTTCATTAACTACTGTGGAAAAAGCAGAGATACAACAGCAAGAAGAATGTAAGCAGGAATGATTTGCAGTTCTTATGGACAGCATTGGTTCATCTCTTATGTCCTAGAATTAGAATATCAAAATGAAAACTCTCTTATCCAGGGTCTGGAGCGAGAGGAACATGACAGAAAAGCAATAGTCTACAAGAAAATAGCCTTTTTTTCTAACTAACTTTCAACTCATTTTTCTAAGGAAGGGAGGCTGGTATTGTCTGTCTGATGTTCAATTTCCACATTTTGTTTTGTTTTGTTTTTTTTTTTTTTCTAAAATCAGCAAAAGACAAATATCAAACACAGTGCTCCTACTGAAGGAAAGGCATTTACAGCTCTGTCCTTATCCATTTAGAGAGGCAGCAGCCAGGTGACCAGCCAAAGAGTCAGAGGATGCGAGAGGGCTGGCTTCAATGCAGATCAAGTCAAAAGCTAATATATTACATCTTCTTTTGTCTCTGATTTGCTTAAAGCAAGGCCCATACAAAGCAAGGAAACATCTCCTGGTCACTCTCTCACAGCAGAGGCATGGAGGTCCCCCAGCCTGGGGAGGTCCCCAGCAGTCAGAAGATTAGCCTGGTTCCCCAAGCCAAGCCCCTCAAACACTCCCTAGGACACTGTCCCTTCATTGTATGGTCAATTTGCCAGATGTTGAATAATGTGTGATCATGGTGGCTAACATGTTTATTTAGAAATACACAGGAAACCAAATCTGGGCAGCAGAGAAGGGAAGCGCGGTTGTGAGCAGCAACGTGAACTGGTGACAAAGCCCTTAGACTGTTTCTCCCCTTCCTGTGTGTGAGAGTGTGTTTAGCCTAAATTATTGCCCAGATCAGGTGAAGGTTCATATTTAGACACCCTGGCCAAACAAGTGCAAATCAGTTTTATCCTCCAGTATCTCCCAGAAAGTAACAAATGTTGGGGGTTTTTGTTTTGTTTTGCTTTCTAAAGGAAGCTGTTTCCAGATCATTTTACAACACACCAGATACTGCACTGTGATGTGTTTGAGGTTTATACCCCTGTAGTGTGATGCAGACGCTGACTGCATCATACCTGTACAGTCTGTCAGATGCAGGGAGAGTATCAGCACATGATCAGCCAGAGCATTTACCCCTTGTTAGGGCTGGAAACCAGGATTCATATGCCCCATTTGATTGAACTTTGTAGATCAAAAAAAACCCGACATAAAAATCAGAGGTGGGAGCATAGTTTTGCTCTGTTCTGCTGGAATCGCTTGGAAGGTTGTGGGGTTGAGGGTTTTTTTGTTTCCTTTTGTTTTTGTCACAAAATTCCAGAGCTGTTTTTCTGTATGTGAACTTTTGCCAAAAAAAAATCTGAGCGATAAACAAGATTCTGCATCATGAGGCCATCCATTTCAACAGCTATTTTCACATCACAAGCAGACCACAGTTGAAGGCAATGGTCTTTGCTTTGAAGGAGGATGAAACTAGTGTCTGGGTTGGCTGTCAGTGGGACAAGAAGCAGTAGGTTTAAAATTCAGCCAGCATGGTTTAGATGAAACACTAAGAGCAAGAACTGAGTGCTTCATACAGTGCAGTCGGGTTCAAATTGTTGCTGGTTATTTATGCACAAAGTGCATGTGATCCTGTTTCCTGCTCTGTTGATGTCTATCAACAGCAAGGTGTTCTTCCAGTACTGTTAAGTAATCCACTTAGTCCCCAGTTATTTAATGCTGTGCAACTATCTTGTTGCTGTTTGTCCTTTTGACAGCTCAGGCAGCAGCAATACAACATATCTGAACCCTTAAGCATGTCTGTTTGGAGGCTCACTATCAAATACTGCAAAGGTCAGGGCCTCTCAGGGTGTCAGTGACAAGGAGGAGACTGGAGAAACTTTCTGGGGTGAGGAGAGAGATGAATAAATCAGCTGGCTGTATGGGTGAACATACAGGCATGGAAAGCAGCTCGGTTGTTGAGATTTTGCCAAAAAGGAAGGGAAGGTGGAGAGAGATGTTTCTGATATGAGATGTCCAACTTATATCACTGGCACTTTGCTTTGGCATTTTTTAAAATAGATGTCCCTCTGTCACACTTACGCATTTGGGATGCACAGGAATAGCAAAATCAAGTCATGTCAAAATGTCCTAGGATCTCACCAGCAATAGCTTTCGTAGCTTCGATGGCCTCAAATCCTCCTCTGATGTCATACACTGGAGATGGGAGTGCAAGGCGCTGTTTGCCAAGTGTCAGCTTTCAGGAGTATTTGGTATCAGCCCACAACTATTAAAAGGCAAATTAAAGGTGAACTAGAGTAATCTGTGCAGTGGAGAGTGTAAAAGTGTGAGATAAGAGGGTTTTGATACCAATCCAAGTTGCTTCCTCTCTCTCCATCTTCCTTGGTTTAGATAGAAAAAAAAAAGAAGCAGCTTTTCAAAATGCATTGCTGTTACTACCTTGTAATCAGCTCTAATTTCTCCTCCTCTTGCCCACTGATTCCACTGCACACTTTATTTGATTTTTCCAACAGGAGAGATCTTTGTTTCAAAATAAGCAAATTCACTTACACTTCCACAGCTGGTTTTGATCCAGTAATTTCCAGCAGCTTCATGGACAGGCTTTCAGCACCTTAGAGAGATAAGAAATTCACTCTTTTATAGCCCAGGACTGCTATATCCTAGGAGGAACCATCACGGTCTTCCACCCTAGGTAGTCATCTACACCTGTGAGCAGAGAATTTAACTTCCTGGGTTTGAAGCATTTTGCTCTCAGCTTGCACAGCAGGGCTGGGGAGTGGGAAAACAGGTCTTCTGGAGCACAGAGATGTGAATCGATGTGCCCTGACCATGCAGCAGTTCAGTGGCAGCCTGGAAGGGTCCCCAGCCCTTCTGCAACCACTTTCTCTTCTGTTCCTGCCAGGAAACATCCCCTTTTTATTTCCCACCCATCCATGTTGGATGTAGAAAGAAGAAAGTAGTGACAAGGCCATCCACATTAGGCTGGGTTTTCAGAGGTGTAAGAAATTTGGGGTGGATTCCCAAATGTATGTTTCAAATGTTGCAAATGGACATGTAATGCTCTCTGGCTCTGCTGACAGCCTCATACCCCCCTGGTTTAATGGCCTTTGATTCTTTTCCTTTCCCAAGCCTGATGCAATTGTTTTATAAAAGCTGCATAGACCACCCCATGACAATCTTTCACCAGCTTTAAAACCCTTTTTGGTTCAGGTCTCGCAGCATTTGCTGGACTTAAGTAATTTGACAGAGTGAGGATTGTTGGCCTTTGCTCAGCCAGTAGGTAAATAAAAGCCCGTCTCCCTTTTCTTCTGCTAAGAGTAAAATGATGTATTAACAAAGGGCACGATGCATATTCACCTCTATTCATCCCTCCTGTTACTCATTTCTGTCGAAACGTGAGGATGCCCCCATTCAGTCACCTCTGCTGAGGACACAACTTGTCGAGAGGTGTGTGGTTGAATGGCAGAGCAGAGCACAGCACAAGAAGTGCAGGTGGACCATGTGCCATTTACATCCAGCTCATGGGTCTTTTAGAAAGGCATATAGTGAAGAAAGCACTGGCTTTGCCTAGGCCTGCCACTGACCTTCAGATGACCTTGGAACAAAGATGTTCCTATTCCTATCCCCATTTATTCTATTTCTATTCCCAGACAAATATCTGCATGCCCTCTTTCTCTTCTCATTCCCTTCATTGAATAATTGTTAATTTACAGGGTGAATTTCTGCAAATTTAAAAAACAACGTGAGGACAGAGGCAAAGCTGCAGGGTGATATTTGTAGATGGTTGTAGTAAAGCCCTGCGGACTTTGTGCCCATCTGTAACCAAACACTTTCAGACTAGATTTCGGGGGAGCCCATGTGATGGCCGTAAGCAGCCAGATACCCCACATCCATCCCGCTGAACTCCTTGGCTGACAGAGGCAGGTTACTTGCAAAATGTTTTGGGTTTGTTTTTGTTTTTTTTTTTTTTGCCTGTGTATCTTATGATGCCTTGCTGGAGGTCGGCACTTGTAAGGATATTAAATCTCTGATGTAGTTAACTCTGCAGGCAGATCACCACTGCCTATTGACAGAGCATTTCTAGGGAAGATTAAGGTTTTGCTACTCTTTAATTAGGGAACCAGGGAGAATTAGAGGTGTGACTGTACCAAGGAGTTTCTAAGCGAGCCCTCCCTTGTCTCTAAGGCAGGAACCATTAATAGCCATTTCACAGGATTTTGGCCTGAATGTAGATTCACAAGATAGTCCCAAAACAACAGTTAAAGATCTCTTAATGACAACAGGTAAACTGAGAGATAAAGAGATTTGTATGAGCTGTTTTTTCCTGCAATGGTACTATCCAGAGAGAACTTTCTTCCTCCATAAACATTTATCTTGTACTCCAGGCCCACTGGCCAATTCCCCAGCCTGTATCTGGTTGATTTGCTGCCCTGGCTTCAGCACAGCTTTGCTGACTGTCACCAGTGCAAGACAGGGCTGTTGGCAGAGCACACTCAGCAGCTTCTTAGTTCCTGGGTATTCAAATGCTCTAAGCAACTATCAGAACCACCAGTTTATAGCTGTCTTGTAACTGAATCTCTAACCCATTTTTATCCCACATAAGTCACTCTTCTGTCTTTTAAACTGTTCACCTACACAAGTCGCCTGCCCTTGATGGATTGATTTTAGTTATCTACTTATTTTGAGGATGTTTTTACGAAAACCCAAAGGGAAGCAATCTACAAAGAGAAATGCTGTCACTGGGAAGTTAGTCATTAACAGCCAAGTGTCCCCCAGACAAGACAAAGATGCTGCAGTCTCTCTGAAGTTTGCATGTCATTATGGAAGGATGTTGTGCTGTGACAGACACGGGGACTTAAGACAGATCTTCTCCTTGCCCAGGGTCCCCTCTGCTTCTGTGGTGTTTACATGGGATCACTGAGCTATATCAAGCATTCAGTATCAAATGCATGAAGTACTATCCACATGCATCACCCGTCAAGAAAGATTAACTTTGCACTGCACAGCAGCACAGGAATACTCCCAGGGCAAAGGACTGCCCAGACAGAAATCTTTCTTTTTCTTCCTCCATTCCTCTCACTGAAACTGGAGGTGGCTGATGGAAATGGCTTACCTAGCACAGAGATAAATGGCCAAGAGCTAATTTGCTGAAGGAATCAACTCTATTGCAGCTCTAGATAGTACAGTGATTTGAGGGCACCCTAGAAGTACTTAAATCACTTTGCTGAATCAAGTCTGAGTCCAGAATTAGATTTAAAACATAACTGATCTGGAATTTACTGACAATTATTTTGTACTGTAGCTGCCTCTGAAGGGATAAGCAAATTATCCCGTTTCTTTGCCCTCTAAACCCTTTTCAGAGCCAGTCACAACCTCATGATTCAATTTAACCACCAGGGAGGTCAGGATTCCCCTTGGGACCTGGATTTCAGCTGTACCAGGTTCACCACTATTGTCCCTGAGGATACAAATTGGTCAGCTCCAGGGCTGCAGCAGGGTTTGATGTCCATCCCCATGTTTACAGCAAGATCTGGAGGTCCGGGTGACCCAGGGGGAGCTCTTGACCTCCTGGTCTCACTGTGCCCCACAATATCCCTGTCATCATCCACTGACCACACTGGGCATGTTTAATGGGATGGCTCAGGCAAGGGTAGTGTGAAGACATTCCTACATTTCTTCTCCTGGGCCATTACCCCTGAGCAGAGTGTTAAGTCCACACTTAACAGCATTTTTTTCCCTTCTGTGTTTTAACAGAGGAGGATGGTCCAGTGAGCATCGCTGCTCTGCTCACCAAGCAGGGCTCACACTGCATGTCACTGCCATGTTTTAAACCAGTCAGCCAGTACCCATGAAATGAAAGCACTTAAAACAGTCCAGGAAGGACAGATTGGCATGGCTGACTGCTGAGACTACTCCAGGAGAAACCAGTAGCATCCTTCTTAGAAACACAAGCCAGGCTTGCAGCAGCATCCAAACCAGGAAAGCTGGTGCTGGCTCCGGCTCTGGCTGAGAAGTGATCTGGCTGTAGTGATTCTGGTGTGGAAAGAAATGGTCACTGAGATCTACGTGGCTTCAGGAGAAACCATTCACAATGCAAAGCTTTTTTGCTGTCTTTGGGCCCAGATTTCACAGAGGAGCAAAGTCACAGGCTTAGGGATGCTTTTCTCAGTGCAAGTTCCATGGTGATACCTCATGTGTATCTCAATGAATCTAATCACAGCATGTTCATGAAAGTAGACCTAAAAGAGTAACCAACAACCAATGCCAGAATGCATATAATATTACGTACCATGGACCTAACACCCCTACTTCACATGATCATTTTAATTTTTCAGTACTGTTTTCTTATATAGAACACCCAAGAGGGATGACTAGCCTCACTTTAAAACTCTAGCAACATTTGAAAAAATCCCCTTTCAGTGATACTTTAGTGATGATTCACTGCAAATAGCCATTAAAACGTTTTAATGTAGTATTTCAGAGCAGACCTAAAAGACAAGAGACCTGAGTTCAAAGACTGAGCTGTTGCTGAACTGCTGCTCCCACAATTACTGTGTTTCTTTCCTCAAGCAATGCGTGATAGAAGCAATTTTCCAAAGGGGAGGAAAAGCACTTCGAGCCAACAGAAGGTGCAGAGGGAGGGAAGGAGGAAGGAAAGTTCGCTGTTTGATGCCATTAATCCCATTATGTGTAGAAGCATCACAAAGCGGGAGTGCAAGAGCTCCCAGAACAGCAACAGAGGAAAAGACCAGATTTTCTTCATGCCCTTCCTCAAAAGTTAAACCAATCTATTTTTATTGTGTTATTGTGCCAAGACCTGCTTACACAGAGAACACGGACTGCCTGACAGTGATGACAGGCACAGATACATCACTCGTGTGCAATTGAGATGGTCACACAGAACTTTGCCCCCAGTCTCAGAAGAGACTGATGATCCTCAGACAGCAGGACAACTATGGAATGAAGAAGTCTAGATTGTGCTCTTTCTGTAGTTTGAATCTGGAATTCATTTCTTCAGAATAATTTCATACTTAACATGAGGTCCAGTGTTCAGCCTGGGAAACATGGAACATCCCAGCCTTAGATACTACTTTTGTACTTTATCAGAGGGAAGTGCTCTTCTTTTGTTCACCCTTTTGTACTTCACCTTGAGCAGAACAAGTTCGTCAAATATGATTGCAATCTGTTGGTACCAATATAATGGTAAAATTTTAAATATGCTTGGAAGGGCAAAGAGAGCCTATTTCACTACATTTACAATTCTAGACCAACACTTCTGATACACCAAATCCTCCAGCCTGCACTACGAAGGCTCACTCTGGGACACTAACAACCAATATTGATGTAGTTAGCTTGATGCGACTGGTTCTGGATGCAAATGCAGAAATAATGTAATAAGCTCCTTTGCCTCAGCAACAGAGTAACATCCCCCACCAAAAAAAAAAAAAACAAAAAAAATTAAAAAATGCTACCAAACTTGCCTCTTTTAAAAAAAAAAAAAAAAGAAAAAGGCAATTTTTCACATTTTAATAGCTTTCATTCTATGTCTTAATAAATGCATGTTTGTTGATTTGTGTAAGCATGATGTAGGATTCTGCAAATGAATGTAATCTGCAACAAGGGGATAGCTAACCACTAGCTAACACTTTTGAATAATGAATCCCTACTGTATCAGATGGACGCTATTCATAATAATTCCTTGCTTTTCTCATTTTGTCGTGTACAGTAGCGATTAATCAATTTGCAGTGTTATGTCACCCGCAACAAATTGCTAGCACCAAGACAAATTTATTGCTTTATGATAAAAGAACTTGTTTAGGTAGAAATAAATTAAATTTGGGGGTTGTTATTTGAGTTTGATGTTTACATATATGACCCATGCTGCACAGGCCAGCAGAGGTAAGGGTATCCAATTATTACGCCAGTGTTTTGAGGATAGTTCAAAGAGATGCAAAAGCAAATGGTACATTTGTACAGCTAACTAGTCCTTGAAGAGAGAGAGTCCTCCTGGGAACTCTGTGCTAGGAATGAGGCTCTTCAGAAGAATTTGGAAGGATTATCAGGGAATAGAGTTGTGCATCCAGTGTTTCTTCCATTTTAAGATGGTTTGATGTGCTTTGTTCTGGGGGCATCTAGAGCAGAAGCATCTCCTATGGCTTGGAGAAGCGACACTTTCCCATCTCTTCTTCTGAAGATTGTGTTGTTTTGTGGAAAGGGTCTGAGCAGAAATAGCTTTGCAGGAAAGAGACAGGGGCAGGGGCTGTGTGCCAGGCTGTGCGCTGCCCTGCTGTGCCTCGCCGCAGACGATGCAAACATGCTTGAGGTGCAGCCCGGCTGTGAGCACAGCAGCCAGAGGTTCAATGCTGGAAACCAAGTGCTGCTTGTCTGCTCTCATTCTTGCAGCTGGACACAGCCTTTGGGGTGGCTTCCCAAGGCACTCAACAGAGATGGCCAGCCTCAAGGGTACAAAGCCTGATTAACTTCTAGCAATAAGCATGCCCAATTTGCTGCCTTTATTATGACCTTCATTATAAATTTGGTTCCTGGTGATCATGGGGTCCTTGAAAGCAACA
>JAAGNO010024227.1:8148-31264 GCA_033439905.1 Ceryle rudis
AAGAAAAGAAAAGAAAAGAAAAGAAAAGAAAAGAAAAGAAAAGAAAAGAAAAGAAAAGAAAAGAAAAGAGAAAGAAAGAAATATTGCCTAGCAAGGAGAAACACCCAGAGGCCAAGGTAAGAGCACTTACTGTGAATAAGTGGGTATTAGTGCCTTCTGTTGACAGAGGCAGTACTAAGTGGGCTCCCTGTCTGGCTGCAGCAGGCTCTGATTGCCCAGTAAGCAGCACTCTAAAATAAATATTTCCATCTCCTAGGCAAGAAGATTGCCCACTTGCCTCCCTTGCACTGTGTCCATCTGTGAGCAGATGGCTGCTGTGCAGCATGTTCGGGGCTGCCTTGAAGCAGCCGCTGCGGCTCAGGCGTGGTTAAAGCGATGAGCTGAGCATCCCGTGGTGCCTCCTCTCACATCAAGGCTACCAGTAGTGTTGCAGGTGTGCCTTGTGATAAAGTGTCTGATTTTTGTCCCCAAGAGATGTGTTGTGGATGACAAGAAATATAGAGTGGCAACAGAGATACAAGAGTAAGGATGAAGGGATGGACACCGCAACTCCCATTCACTTGCAGAGACCACAGGGCTCCTCTGTGGTGCAGGGACTGCTGGTTTCCGTATGTCTGTCTGCCAGTCTGTGGAATGATTGAGTACTCACCTCCCCTACAGGATGGTCACTGACCTCACTGGGATTTGACTCAAAGAGATTTGCAAGACATTGTGAGATCCTTCCCTTAAAGCCCAATAAAATAATGAGAGAACATAACAAGGTGATATATTTCTAAGTGGTGGAAATCTTACAGTATCTTTTATTTAACTTAATCTGAAAATACAGCAGATGGGAACAAATTACCAATTGACAAGAAATAGAAGCTCAACTTAATTTTGATTACTGTAAGGAAGCTCAGTTTCATCACACAAATGTTCTGGTGCCCTGGTGTATGAATTCAGTAGTTTTGTAAATACACTTAGCAAATATGATGATAATCATTGCCTTAAAATTTTGTATTTGGAGAGAAATTATCCACATCTCAAACAGATTTTGTTTTTCTACACAAAGTAGTAGGGAATTGCAGACCAAAGAGAAATTTCTACATGCAATACTGTTTGTTTAAATGAGCATCATTTCTTAAATCCACATTTTTTCCCAAGGCCAGACATTGCTTCTGCAGCTTGCCCAGTTGCTTTTTCTACCCCATCTTGTGCTGCCTTGGAAGCCTTGTCGATAGCTGCAAGAGAGGGAAGAAGATAAGCAAAAACCTTGAAAAATGCAACATAGTTTAATATTTATGATGGAAGGATGAAGAGTGAAAATTAATAGATTATAAAAACATAGGGTTCTCCACAGATGTTTATAGTTGGGTTTGGCAGAATGGGTTGCAAAATAGGAGGGTTCACTGGGAAATTTTGGGTGCTGAGTATGAGACAAATGATGAAACCAAGCTGGAACGGATCGACTTTAGTCTAAGCATAGGCTGGCTGATGGAGGAGGGTGCTTTGGGCTGAGAAGTGTTGTGAATACTGGGAAGCTTGGTAAAGACAACTTGATCAAGTGATTGGAAAGGTGAAGGATGCTTTCTCCTCTGTTCCCTTCTCTGTTATGTATTTGAGGGTCCACCAATAATGGCTCTGCTCAGGCTTGGGCTGTGGGTGCAGGGTTGCTCCTGTGTAGGGCCTGACATCAGCTGGGATGGGAGACCACAGGAGGGTTTCTTCAGGGGGAAGGAGACCCTCACAAACAGGGCACAGCCTCTCTCTCTTCTCTGGGCCCTCAGATCTATTTTGGCAATATTGCTGCCTCCCTTCTAATGTCAACAAGTGTCCAAGTCCTGCCTTCTGGATACATCATGGAGCTATAGAGGTTGTCTGCTCTAAGGAGATATTGCCAATGGATTTTGGCTTTCATTACCCTGAAGCTGCTAATTCCCCCTTCATTCTTAGAAAATCATTAAAAGTGAGTAGTGAGCTTAGTTTTTAATGTAAATTGTTCCTAATCCCCAGAAAGGAGATGCCAATACTTTCCTGATGGCACCTTTCCAGCTGTGGGATCATTAATGTTTGATCCCAGCTGCTGCCTCAGCAGGCGCTGGTGACTGGTGTGGGACAGGATCTGGATGGAACCCTGCCCTCCAGACTGGGAAGGCAAGATGTAATGCAGGGTTACTCATGGAAAAACAGCAAAGTTTTGTCTGCACTGTTCCTGCAAGTTTTCTATAAAGGAAGACAAAATTTGAGTGTCATGCATGGGACTTGGTGGCCAGAGGGGACTCAGCTGTTGTACATCTGCCAGTAAACATATGGACATATTAAAGAACAGATCCTGAAATCCAGTCCCATGAGATTGGTAAGAGGCTAAAAAATGTCACTGAAACCAAGGGCTTTCAGGCTGAGAACACCCATAGGACAGAGAGGAATGAGCACAGCCCACAGCTGGCTTGTGTTGAGCTGCTTCCTTGCTTCTTGATTTGAATGACATTGCTCCTACCTTTCTGGCTTGCATCTGTAATTTGGTTGACTGCATCCTGAGTAGCCTGTCCCAGTGTGTTTGCTGTAATTAAAGACAACAAAAAAATTGTTTTCCAGATGTTCACATTTATGTTTATAGGAATTCTGTATGTCAACTGGCTATTCTGCCTGTCTGCAGGAGGTTACACCCCTGGCAAGAGATAAGGCTGGTGTGGAGAAGGCTGAGGCTGTGTGCTTTGCTTGTGGGCACCCTGGGAACTATGTGTGTTGCCAGAGCAGTTTGCTATGAGATTAGCCTTCACCTACCACCTACAGTCAGCTGAACGAATTGGTGGAAGATAAGAAGATAAAATAAAAAGGAGGTAAAGAAGCAAAGATTAACAGTGATTTCGAATGATGACATTTATCTGCAAGTTGCTTATTTTACACAATGATTTTTTTTAAAGTTTTTTTATTGATTTTTCTAGCTTATTCTGTTTGGAGGAGATTGTTCACCTAGCGTTCATCTTCCCTTGGGAGTAGCACCTTTTCCAAAATGGAAGCAAATGCTTTAAGCAGAGCAGGACAGGAAAAGGGAGATTTTACAAACGATAGAAATAGAAGAGGAGAAGCAGAAGGTAGAAATGTAATGGATGGACTTCAGAATACAAAGCATTAAAAAAATGAGGTGCCTTGTAATTTTAAGATGTCCAATAGTTTATGAATGAGTGACAGCCATCCAATCACTTTTACTAGGAGAAGTGACCCTCAATGGCCTGAATATATTCAGGATGCAGCAAGGAGTATTTTGTTTTTCAGAAAGGTGTACTCTTCTAGGAATGAGCTGCACACAAACATGGTTAAGGAATGTACTATAAAGTGTTAGCATAAGCTCTATACATGCTGACATTTCTCATTTAAAGGAAAAGCTATTATACTTTGCACTGAAAAAATTGTTTCCAATGCACAGTGCTAATAACAACACAGTACTTGGTCAAACAATACAGGAAGAGCTATGACAGAAATGTGTGCACAGACTTTATTGCTTTAAACCCTGCAAATTCTGGTGGTCACTGCTGGGGAAGAATACAACACAAACATACTCATACTACTTATTACAAACAGTCCATCACAATAAATATAGTTATTACCAGGGGACGTTGATAGTCAGGCCAAGTAGCAAACATTAATTCAAGGTTAACTAAAACTTTTCCAAAGGAGAGCAGTTTAAAAACCTCAGCAGAGCATGGGAAAAGACCACTCTGAGCAATGTAAATGCCAGATAAAAGAAGTTAGTAATAACAAAACAGGCCTCACTGCTCTAGAAACACTGGGTTTAACAAGCTATTTGGGGAGTGATCAGGGTTGGACGATGCTCAGCAGCTTCCCAGGGCACTGTTGGTGGGTGGAGGTGGTTACCCATGCCAAGCCAAGAGCTGTGGTCAGCCTGGGGCCTTCTCCAAGTGATGGCCCAAACTTGGGCACCAGAAACACAAAGAACAGGGAAAGCTGTGCCCTGCTACCACAATAAGCTGGTAGCCTAACTTCAGATTCTGGTTTCAGTAAGCAAAAGCAGTATTTATACCCCCAACAAGGATATATGAGGATATTTAGTCTTTCTTACCAGCATCTTTTGCTGCACCTTCAGCCTGTTCCTTCAGTCCCTGGAAGTTTTTACCTGACATTGTGGCTTCTGACACTCCTCTGCCTCAATAAAATTGCCTGGCAGTGTATAGCACACCGTGTGAGGGGTGTCCTGACCAGTCCTGGTTATATACATGTGCCAGAAGACGTGCTGATGCTTTTAAGGGTGATTGGTACAATGGGTGGAGTTTGAATATGAAGAATGAGAGCTGAAAATACACACGGAAAAGCCATTTATTTATCCTCCCCAATAAGAGGGTGTGCCTGGGTAGAGATTTCTGCTTCATCACACCGTCTTTGTTTATAAGTTTTGGTTGGTTTGGTTTTTTTTAAAAACAAAACAACATTAAAAAAATAAATCAAACCTGTTCCACCACCACAGATAGAGAAAACCACTGAACTGACCTTTGTGAAGAGAGCTGGAAAACTACTGAAGAAGTAGTACCTGGGCACAGCCAACTTTCATCCCCACCAGGCTGGCTTCTTTCTCCTTCCTTCATCCCCTAAACTGAACTTCCTGAGAACAGAAACCAGCCCAAATTTAATTCATTTTCCAGCAATTTTAATCACAATTCCATTTTCTTGTCAGCTGGTATACAGTTGGATGGCAAGAGTTGTAATTTACCTGTATTTTTATAAGAAACTGTGAATCTGCTCATCTTTGCAGTTACCTGCTCACATTGGATTGCAGAAGGCCAGCATCACTGAAGGGCTTGCCTGGGATAAGGAGGTAATCCAGTGTCAGCAGTTCTCAGGGGAAAGGAAAAAAGAGAGGCCAAATTAGCAAAATCACCTTTTCCTAGTGTGGCTTTGTATTGTGGGTTTTGTTAGTACAGGATTAATGGTTAAAATAATTTCCTTACGTAGCATCATTACATTAATAAAAGTGACTGGCTTCTACCTTCGGCATCCTACAGGTTTCCACTAGCCTTTAGAGCTGATGTTTTCTGCCACCAATCCCCAGTACAAAACAACTTTGTCCAAAGAAACTATTGGCAGAGTTGGGGGCCAAAGTGCTCGCTGGCTTTGCGGGGCTTGAATTCCTCCTCGCCATTTTCCAGCATACAAAGCACCTCGGCTCAGATGGTCACACACACACTCATATTCATCTTGCCGAGGAATGCTTTTTTGGTTGAGAAATGGGTATGAGAACAAGACGCCGCAGATAAACTAGGGTGGGAAGTGACAGTGTTCATTAAGTTCAGTACTTCATTAGTACCCAAGTGAGATAGAGGAGCAGAAAACAAGGTTAAATGCATTCCTTGGCTGCTCCTATTCAGCCTGTCATTTCAGAGAGCTCTTTTCAACTTTTGCACCACCAGCACCACTCATTTATTATTTCAAACAGCAATTCCCTTTCCCTCTTGACAGGTCAATTAGCATTTTAATTATATATTCACATCAGGTATCTTTTTCAATTCTTTCTGGATTTCTTTTTCAGAATGATTTTCTTATTTGAATTTGCAAAAATCTCAGAAAAAAAAGACGCACAATATTTTGGGCCTCTGGCATTTTTTTGGCTTAAAAACAACAAACACAGACCTATTTCTCTTTCTTGCCCAAACTCAAGAACCTAGCAACAACAAAACCATAACAAACAAGCAGATTTCAGCTGTTCTCAGCTCCCTTAGACAGATTGTTGCCACCCCGATTAACTTTGTGCAGAATGTTTGTGAGAGCAAGGAAGAGGTTCTCCCACCAGGGGAGCTTGTCATAGCCTGAGAGGACGTACCCAGGATGCATCAGCAACTACCTTCCAGCTGCCCTCCCAGTTCTTTTCTACTGCTGGATTTTCAGCTCAAGGGCCCCACCAACAATGGCTGGGCTGCCTGAAAAGGAAGACAGAAATTTGGGAGAACATTTAAACGTGATGCACACACCCTAAAGGTTAGACACACACCACATTATAGTGATATTTTAGAGACTCCTTAGCAGTTCAGATCAATCACAGAATCACACAGTGTTAGGGGTTGGAAGAGACCTCAAAAGATCATCCAGTCCAACCCCCTGCCAGAGCAGGATCACCTAGAGCAGGTCACACAGGAACGCATCGTCCAGGCAGGTTTGGAATGTCTCCAGAGAAGGAGACTCCACAACCCCTCTGGGCAGCCTGGGCCAGGCTCTGTCACCCTCATCATGAAAAAGTTTTTTCTTATGTTTACCCAAAACCTCCTACACTCCAGCTTGTACCCATTACCCCTTGTCCTGTCACTGGATGTCACTGAGAAGAGCCTGGCTCCATCCTCCCGACACCTGCCCTTTACATATTTATAGACATTAATGAGGTCATTAAATTGTTCTCCAGTTCTGCTCTGATGGCCACCACAATGACTCCAGCCCCAACTACTATTGCAAGTGTAAATCTTTGTTTGTCCCCTTGGGCTCAATATGGGTGCCTGATCTGTGCCACTGCTTGCTTTACTTCCTGCTCAAAACATAAAGTATTGTGAATCTGTGAGTAACGTCAGCACCACAGTCAGCACAGCAACATGACTCCTCATCTAATGGAATCTTATCTTTATTGTTATCCTGATTCTAAGTTAAAACATAAAGGAAGCAAATTACACTTGCCCAGCAAACTGACATAACATTATGATTATAATATCCTTCCCTTGTGCCATATGATGGGACAAAAAAGTTGTTGCATCAAGTGGCTCATAGAACTACAAAACCACATCAGTAAATATATTACACCATCTCTATTCACTCTGTGAATACTACTACTAATGTAGAGTGGATTTATTCTGGATTTTGTAAAAAATATATTTCTCTAAAGAGTTTAACCTTCTCTTGGCCTCTGAAGGGAATAATATCATGTGAGAAAGAGTTGAAAGCTTTTCCTGAGATGGACTATTTAACAAATAGCAAAAGTAAAACAGTAACTTATTTCTCATTATAGATAGTTGAACCAAGTGAACTCTACATATGGTTTAAAATTAATTCCTGTCCTGGTCACAGCTATAGGTTATCTAATTTACATTTCACTGCATATTTCCCCAGACCAGGTGTCAGCATGCACCCTGGCATTGGTGATGGGCTTCCCCGGACCTCTTAAAAGTGTCATAGGAAGTGTTTGACCTCAAGACAAGCTGGATGGCTGGGCACTGGCCACCTGGTCACTGGCCTTTCCCATGACTTTAGCTGGAGTTCAATGCACTTCTGGCTACCCTGGAACACCTCTGGCTACATTTTCAAGAAAGTCAGCATTCAAATATGCAAACTTGTGAAATGCTGTGTCTCTGGATTGGTAGGATTTAAGCTATGCTGACCGTCTGGATGGAAAAAAAGAGCTAAGAAATGGTCCCCCTCATGAATCCTAGTCTTTGCTTTGATACTTTTGCATGCTTTGTGATTGTCTGTCACTCTTCTTGGAGAAGATTTAACCATCACATGCTGGACCTGGCTGGCAAGTGTTGTGAGCTTGTTCATTTTGCCATTGTCAGTTCTCAACCATGTTGTCTCATGACAAGAAAATACGGGGGTGGGGCAGGATATTATAAAGTATTTTAAAAGCTGAATGCCAAAAACATTACAGTCCATGTGCTCTTTGTCTCCTGATGTCTCCACATATTGTGCCAAAGCTTCAGCCCCAAAGTTCATTTACAGTCTCTACTCCTGTTCCTCCCATGCATTACTTATTTCTAAGTGGATTTTTTGATCTTTGATTACATCATTTTGTGTGTCCTAAGGTCAACTCAAACCACCTACAGGTGGGAAGTTAGTTTGGACTTTTGCTCCATTCAGCTCTGGGTATCTGCTGAGACTGCAGACTGAAATCCTGGTTAGCACCAGCTGGGGTAGGTCCCACTATGTACAGGGAGAGCCCCATGCTGAGGTGCCTGGGAAATTTCAGGCTATTCCAAAAGTAACTTCACCTGGTAATGCTGGGGCGCATCGCTGATGCTGCTCGGACAAAACGGAGATGTGAAAACTGTCACTACCCCCAGCAGTGCTGTCTCCTCACATCCTGCGGGGAACCTGCCTCACTGGCACGCATCTCCCATGCCTGGTTACTTGGGCTTTTTCTCCATATTTTGCTCCTTCTCAGTCTGTTGCCTTTGATGAGCAGTATGTTATTTCTGTTTGAGGGGAAAAAAAAAACCAAAACAAAATACCAAACCAACCAAACAAAAAAACCACACACACAAAACCACCACCACCACCACCAAAACCCCAAACAAACAAAAAAACCCCAAACCAAACAAAAAAAACCAACCAACCAACCAAACCCTGATTCATTAATTGGTAATAGGGCTCTCTATGAGCCATGGCTCACTCTGGAGCTAGTTTACAGTCCTAAAGATGTAGCCCAAATATCTAAGACACTGCAGGAAGGCTGGAAATTGTTCTGATTTCCTTTCCTTTCACACCTCTGCTATGACATCTTTGAGCACCGTCTCATATACCAGTAATGGGAACCTTTCTGATTGTATTACCTGATGAAGATGAGAGGTAATCAGTCAGAGATAGAGCTCATGTTTTACACATGAAAATGAGCAAACAGGGTTAATTAGATGAGGTCAAAATAAGTCCAGTATATATGGATTTCTTTATCGTCTGGTCTCTGAATCTTCAGGCAATGTCTAGGTGAAGTTCTGCCATCTTCTGGAGCACTGAAGTCTAAAAACCTGTTTAAATACTGGGATTTTTGCAGAGTCTCACGATATGCTGCAGCTTGAGTGTTAGGGGAAAATACTGTCTGTTCTCTAAATTAGGAGTTAGAAAGATGAGAAAGGCTTGACCACCACCTTAAGAATTGGCACAGGGCTAGGGAAAGAAATAAGTGGTCTTATCCCAAGAAGGGCTAGCAAAGCCAAGGAAGTGAGCTGGCATTTAAGACAAGAGTGTGGACTATGGGAGGACTACTGTGGATCTGTTTCTAGATGCACTGAGAGGAAGGAGGGCCCCAGCTCTACCCTTCTGGTGTACAAGCTGGACTGCCCACCCCACCTGAAGTTCAGTGCCTAGGAGGGTAAAGGTGGAGAAGCAGAGCTACCAAGCTTGCTTCCCTCCCATGAGGGAATCCACACACATGCAAAAAAAAAAGCAGTGTCAAAACTTGACTGAGAAACACAGGCAGGGTTTTGTCTGATATTCAGAAAGCTAAATTTTAATCTTATTTCTGATGTGCTATTACCAGTATGGAGTATCTTCATGTGCAGTTTCAGTGCACTTGGGAGACAAAATAAGTTATGTATCAATATGGAATAAAGTATCAAAGTGGGAAGAATGTGTGGTTATATATGTTTTATGGAGAAGAGTATTAAAAAAAACAGCCCTTCAGTTTTTAACCAGGTACTCTTTGAGTTCACTTTTAGGACATGCATTAAGCAGACACAAAACCAGGACTTACAGATGAAGTGGTACTTTAGAAAGTGTATTATTACCTGATTTGCATTTAAATTAGTGGAATCCATGTTGAATTAAGCTGGAGAGAGACACTGCTTTCTCTTCTGTATCCCAGACAAACACCTTTGAAAAAATCAGGCCCTGCATGCCCTTGGCTAAAATGTAATAGTGGGAGGAGCTCTCAAAGAATATGAATAGTATCAGAAGAAATCACTTAATAAAGCTTAACTGCAGTTTTATATGGTAAATTTTGCTGTTACATGGAGAAAAAAAAATTGTCATAATTTTTTTGGCCACTTGTATGGTAAAGTTGAGGCACCACTTGGCAGCAGCTGTTCCTGGCTTGTTGGATCACCATGGCAATCTGACCGTGAGCACCCAGAGTCAGGTCACCAGCAACAGGCTATGGCCCTGCCGTGCCGGGCACCGAGTGCTGTCTTTCACAGTGGGATTAAATTAACAGTTTGTACAGGAATGGCATCACCCATACAAGCTCCACTTTGATAATTCATAGGGTAAGGTGTCTAAAAGAAACTCTTGATTGTCAAGACCAGGACCTGTCATCAAAAAATTATTTTGCTAGTGCTTGCTTCCATCAGCTTCTACCGAGGGCAGGAGGGTTCCTGGCATCTTCCCTGCAAAAGCACCTTCTGCCATGGGATGTTCTCTGATGCATCTCCTCTATCTTTCCGTTTTTCTGTTTCCTTCCTTCCTTCCATTGCTATGCTTGTTTGAATACTCATTAAAAGTACAGACTTCTTCATGAAGTGAACCAAACACACATACAACAAAGTTTAGATGAATAATTAATAGATAATCTTTTGGCTCTTTTATGACAGACCCTTTACTTCAGGAGAAACAAGCGTTCACCTTTCTTAGCTCTGACAAAGGCTGCTCAGCCTGGCACCCCTGCTCTCCCTGGCAGGGTGACAGCCCAGCCGGTCTGGGGAAGCGAGGGGAGGAAAACAGAGGCTCACCGAGCCATTGCATGGGCACAGCACTATCCTGTTCGCACTTGCTGATGCCAGATGCCCATGTGGGAGGAAACCACATGTCCTGACCTCTGCCTGTAAAGCTTGTGATTGCCTTGTGCAAGATGCATAAAAAGACTCCTTCAAGCTGCAGTCCCAGCAGAACTAGCCCAGACCCAGGCAGGGTGCTGAACCTTTGTCCAGCCCAGGCATGAAAGAGTGCTCAGTGATGCGAGTAGCAGGCAAGCACAGAGGCAGATCTGTAGGAAGCATTCAAACGATTTGATGCCCATAGTCAAGCACTGCTGAGATTCACTGTTCTAGATAGGCGTGTAAATACCAGTTGAATCCTTCCCTTCCCTCAGGGAAGAAGATGCTGTAGCACAGCATATTGATGTGGTGTGCTGCAAGCCCCTCTCCTAGGCAGCTACGCAGCTCAGTACCACTGAGCAGTGTGCCTGCACTCTTAGCTCAGCAGCTGTCATTCTCTCCTGGTATAAACCCTTTTAAGCCAGGGGTGAAGCCTGCTCAAGAGACAGGCATTTAGGAATCGGTTTACTCCTTGCTTTGAGGTGCAGCCTGGCCCAGCTGATACCTGCTCCTGCCTCCCACACGTGCTGTAGGTAATGAAGATGCTCACCTCCTGTCTGCCAGAACACTTTCTTTTGGTATCCCCAAAAAGCAAAGCTTTGGAGTAGAGGATTTTTTCCCTGTCTCTGTCTAGTGAGCACTACTAATAGGCTCCAGCCTCCTGCTGCTGGGTATGAGTATCACGGCCCTTTATGCCTCCTTTTCTTGGACTCAATTTTAGCTGTTCTGTTTAATTGCCAAATTCTGCAGATGTTTTGCAGGACATCAGAAAAGAGTATGTGCATATCAGATATCATCTCCTTTAAAGCATCACGTTATCTTTGCTAGGGCTCTTTTGTTACCTTTTCTTGTTGAGATCAAACATCCATTCTGGATGGAAACCCCATGGTGTCTGTAAGGCAAAGCTTTAGGTGTATTGTTAATGCATGAGAAAGGCTGATATCACACTTGTTAGATCCTTCCATGCTACAGCAGTGCAGCATTCCTGTAATACCTTTCATAGTCATCACCATTATGCACCTTGATGAAGACCAGGAGTCTGATTCTGAAGCAGCCTGAATCTCTACAGTTTCCACTGGCTTCTCATGGATTTGTGGGTGCTTTGCCTGTACGTGAATAAAAAGACTCCATTTTTAGATCCACACTTACTGACATGATTTAAACTCATCTTTTTATTGTTTGCAGCAATAAGCATGTAGCAAAATTTTCCCATTCCCTATGCTTGTGAACATGGAAGGTGTCACTCAGTAGCTTATCTGTCTTGATTGTCCAGCAGCCCCAGTGTTTTTGTTGCACCAGTAATCCTCATCTGGCACCTCTTCTTGGACTTGCATTTCACAGCATCCTGCCTGTCTGTCAGCAGCAATGCAGTTCTGACCTAACAGAGCAGTGCCCATCACGTTTCTTTAATTACCTTCTAGCTGTTTGTTACACCCAGACAGCAGGATAGTGTTTTCCAGCTCTAGTGTAAGAATAGTAAACAGCAAAGAACAAATGCAAACCAAGCTCAGCATGATTTTTATGTTCCTTTAAAAAGCCTCCTGTTCTCCAATTTCCTCCCTTCACTCTCCCTTAAACATAGGGGAGTATTTAAAAAGCAAACTCTCTGTTTTACAACCCCGAGAGACAGAAAGATGGTCTGCCTAAACTACTGTTTTCAGAAATACAACTTTTCATTATTCCTCATCTTCTACATCATTATCTAAGGCCCTTTCAGTCCTGAGATCTTTCCTTACATTTTAATACCACACTTTTACAGGAAGTGTTCATCAGTTTGTCAGGATCGATGTCTAAATACAAATAAAAGCAACAAACCAACCAACCAAAAAATTCTTCAAACACTTTTTTATTAGTTAAAAAAAAATTTCCACACTATTTAGAGATCCTAAGTGCCAGTGCAGATGGAGGCAAGACACAGATCAGTGAGTCCAATCAAAACACACAGAGTGCATGGGTCGGGAAGCTGGAAGACAGACAGAAAGACAGACACACACACACACCTCAGTGAACACCTGCACCTTACTGACAATCAGAGGAGTTTGGCTTTCATATACTGTACGACTTGTTTATGAGGCAAGTGAAAGACTACAGAGCTGAATGTAGTTAGCCTATGGAGAGCGGGATTTTTTTGTTGTAGTGTCAGCTAATATAACCATGTATGCTGCTGGAATGCTCTTGTTTGAGCTAGAAGTCCTTAAGTTGATTAATTGCCTTCATTTTCACCCTGTGAGAGAAGACAGATAGGAAAACAGTTAAACATTTCCAGTGGAAAACATCTATAAGTACAATTACAAGAAAAATCGGTGCTGGTAGTCACCACATAAGCCCCCGTAAACAGCTACAAAACAATAAAGACTACACGGTGCAGAAAATAAATGAATTATCCACGCCTTCTGGCAACCAGACACACTCCTGCTGTAACTCAGACCTCCAGGGAAAACAAAGGTGTGATTTTTGCACGTGGTGGAAGTTGAGCCAATGCAGGGCTGGGCTGCCAATGGCAGGAGCGTCCTGCTTTCTGCTGCTGACTCTGCCTCCCACCCCAACACGCAGCCTGGCATTAGCACTTGTGCAGCCATGAAGCCAGTCAGATTAACAGGGCTCAGTTTAGGGACTGGCATCAGGGAAGCAATGGCTGATGGAGAGTGGTTGGTGCAAGCTGAGACTTCACATTTACCGAAACAACTACGGAAAAATCTTAACAGTATCTAAAGCTCTTTTAAAGCCTGACTGTGACCAGCAAAAAGCTATTCCATGGGCTAATAAAACCACAGGAAAGCATCAACTGGGATATGCGTGTTTACACCCCAAAATCAGCCCAAATCAGCAGTTTCTAATTTGTCACTCATGGCAAATTCTTGGTCCCAAAAAAGGGAAGTAGCAAAAGCAACAACCAATGAGCTCAGGCTTTTATCAAATAGCTCACTGAAGTGAAAATACTGATGAGCTCCATGTGCATCAGATCTAGAACCACAGAAAGCAAAGGGGAGATTTTCCTGGGGAAAACCAGTAAGCTAGAAGGAGCCTATATGCAGTCTTGAGAGCTCTGGGACCACAGGGAGGTCAGGGCCACTGTGTCACCTTACCTCTCCACCACCACCTGTGCTGGCCACCGGGACCCCCTCTCCTGCCACTCCCGGCTGCTCGGGCGGCTGCGGCACAGCCAGGTCCTCCTGCCAAGTCACAAGAGAGATAGATGTTTGTCCTTACTGCCACATGCAGAGTCATCGCCCTAATCTTAGACAGACTTATTTGAGCAGACTGTGCGAAACAGGCTTGAATGTTACACAGGCAAAAAAAAAAAAAAAAAAAGACTGGGTTTAATAGATGACAAATATTGCTCAAAATCAATTTTTGCTGCAACTTGTTAGAGCAGATGTCTATGGAAAAGCAATTCAATTTCTTACAGCCTCGTTTAGGGTCTTTCTCATACAGAAAAATCAGTTCTTTTTCTGAAGTCTTATTTCCTGTCACTGAAACCAGAGTTTTGACTCCTTCAGTGTGAAGAAATTTAGGAAGAACAAATAAATTTACCTAGAGTAAGACAGATTATGCCTAGCCTTTCGCACGTTATCTCACTTAACCCTGAGCACTCACTGCATAAACTAATACTAATTTCAGATACAACAGTATTGTGGTGGCATTAATGTCATGCCTCAGACAAAATGTCATTATCAAAGGATAAGCTTTTCTTTGTGTTTGAAGTCCAAGCATTGTCATAAGCATTTTGGGCTCTTTTAGCTACTTGCCCACATCTTTTGGTCACCTTCCTACTCAAAGAAAAGATTATATTAACAGAAAATTACTTTAAACTTGATTTGGCCACAGGGGGAAGAAAAAATAGCAGGACCTCTATAACCCAGCCCCAAATCACCAGTGAATTCTACTGAAATTACAAAGCTTCTCTGTTCCCTTTGAGCACATGTGCCCAGCAGTATCCCTGAATTTTTACTCTCTTTTCCCATATGAAATCAGGGCTGCCACAGAAGAAACCCGAGACACATATATTACATAAAGGGAAAGTCAGTTTTGCCTGTAAGGGAGATACAACATTAGATTTTCAATATTTTGGAAGGATGAGGCCACCACTTTCCCTAGTGCAGCTGTTGATGCAGTGCAAATCAAATGTCTCTGTAAACAGAACTTTATGCTCCATGTGTTTTGACAGAATCGACTCTTCATTTTCACATCTCCTTATTTTCCTCTCCAGTCACAACTGTTCTCATCGGTAGGAGAACACCCCAGCTGCTTTGGGGACTGAATTAGGGGAAAAAGATGTGATGTGAAATAAAAAGGAATAATAGACATCTTTCCCAGAGTTCCATAGATATAAGGTAGATCCTTTGAACATATAAGATGGCAATTGGATTTCAGATCCATTTTTGGCAGGAAGGAGAACTGGGCAATGGAAGCATCACAACCTGGTTGTCCTGACATAGGCTTTTTCTGCTCTCCATGCAGGCTACCCTAAGAGATCAATCCACCAAAGAAAGAAAAACGCTAAAATAAGAGCTGCAGCCCAGTTCTGATGTCTGTTGCAGCTCCAGGCATTCCCTTCACCTCCCTGCTGAGACCCAGTTAGTTTCTAGAGAGAGCCACAGCTGGGGGTGTGCCCATAGGAAAAGCATAGTGCAAAATTTTATTTATTTATTTTTTTTCCTAAGAAATGTGCCCTTAATTTGCATCATGTTTTGGGCTGAAATGATTCTTAATAGTATCAGTCTGATCTATGTTAAGTAAGGCCAAGTAACCCAAGCACATCAAATTTTGCACATTGCAGAGACCAGTTTTTGGTCTCCAGTTCCCAGTGTGGTGGGGGACCCAAAGGCTGCTGGGGAGACGCCACTGCTTGGAAGGAGACACAGTAGCCACAACCATCACAAAACAAGTGAGCTCTCCTGCTGTCAGCAAACAGAGCTCACTGCTCTGAATATCTGGAGGCTGAACCAGCCTCAACCTCTGTGGCTTTAAAACACTTTACATGCATATAGGGCCATATAAAAAGGACTGGCACCTTATAACTCAACAGGCAACATTAGTTCAAAGCAGGTAAATAGCCTCAAATTGTATACTAAAGCTTTACAAGCAGGGCTTTTTGACTGTTAGGTGGAAAGAAAAGAAACCTGAAATGCAAACCAATTACAAGAGCTGCAACAGCAGGCGCTTTGTAAGATTTTTTGAAGGTAGGGTTACCAGCTGCCATGTGAAATCATGAAGGTGAATCAAAGATGACTGCCTAAGGTGCTGAGCTGAGTTGGTAAAACTGGGAGACAGTTCATAGGAACACAAGGACAAGTGCAGTACACCCCATTTTTCTACAAGGCATGACGACCTACTCTTCCTGGGGCAGGGAGATCAGCTCCAGTGGATGTGGAAACAGTCATGGAAAAGGGGATCCCTTCCTCAGGACCATCCTCAGGACACTGCATCCAGCGCAATGAGTGGGCTGAAGAATCCCCGTTCAGCTATTGTGCCATTTATTATATCCCTTAAAATGGGCTCCTTGCCAAGACTCTGCTCCAGAAGGAGAAAAATGACTCATCCATCTATCTTTAGACAGGGAAGCCACCATACTTATGGAGAGTGTTTCTAAACTGTGGCAGAGGAATGAGCACAATTGCAGGATGAAGAGGTGTCAGGCCACGTTAGGAGCGTTGCCTCACAGCCATTTTCTCACACGCTTCGCACTCTGTCCCAGAATAGTAAGCAGGAGATGAGGAAGGGCTGCATGCTTCATCTGCGTGTTAGCTGGCTGGGGATTTCAGTCAGGAAATCAAAACACAGAGGAGGACCATGTGAAGTAAGGGTCTTCACTTCAGATGAAGAGACAGAAATCATCCCAGCTATAACCCTGGCTCACAGTGTGATGCTGGGCAAGAAAGCAAGGGTGAAAATCTACCTTCTCTGAAGAATACCGATTTTCCTTTCAGTGTTCTTCTTTTCATTAATTGAGATAAAATATTCTAAGGAAAGGTGTGTTGCAACCATGAAGTAATTAGTAATGCTCATCATGCTCTTAAACAGCAAGCAGATATCTTTTTCCCGTCAGAACTCCCTCGGTATTGTATTAGAAAAATTATAAATAAATAAATAAATAATTTGTTATGAACTGCTTTTTTCTATTTTTGGGTGTAGATTGAAATTGCAGTTTGATTCTTCAGCTTTCGTTATGTCACAGGTTATGAAACTCCCCTTTTCAGCTGTGTTGTGTGTTCTGCTGAGTCCATTCATGAAATGGAATTTTTTTTTTTATCCATATTATGTTATAAGCCAGTGAGGATTTTTTTGCCATCCCTCAAAACCGTGAGATAATCAACCTTACAAGGATTATCTTCCTTATCTAACAGAGAAAGCATGAAGAGGCTAGACACTGGATGCTGGGAAAAAAATCAGCAAATTCAGTGGTAAGCACAATTTCTTTTTTTTTAATTATTTTGAGGTGGGGCTGTAAAACCAGAAAGGTTCCCTGGCAACCTAATGTTCTACAAATTTAACAGCCCACAATGGGACATGAATTGCATAAGGTGGAGAATGGTTCATGCTCCTGTAGTGCACTTGACCTTGAGTGCTGGAGCAAAAGCAATACTACTTGGCAGTATCCCCAGACCACTCCCTTGCAAACCCTCAGGCAACCTGACAGGCTGTCCTGGATGGGTTTCAGTCTGAATGTGCTCAGAGTGATGCTGACAGCTCTGACTAAGAGATCAAGCCATTATTGAAGTGAGAGGACAGGCAGGCATGCAGGATTCCTGTCTTCCCTACAAATCCAGGTGGACTCTTGGGGTGGCTTTCTTTTCATCCAGCTCACAGCCAGACTCTCTTAGGGTTTCCTGGGGCTGCTTGTACAAATAATACATATTTAATAATATTTACATTAAGGATTGCAAGGGCACAGCCTTTAGTCATGAAGTACATGCACGGTCTTGCAGACTTTAAGGCTTCACCAGCACCACTAACTCAGCTCTTCTGCATCTGAAAAATGTACGCCTGGATGCACTGAGACTGAGAGGGAAGCACAGAAGTGCCTGTAGGCAGAGTACCCCATACCATGCTGCTTTTGCAGTCTCCCAGGCTCCATGGGACACTGAAGATCAGTGGGATGCATCACTGCATCAGTGAAGTACAATGAAGCTTGAAGAAGGGGAAGAGTTTTGACTATTTATTCTACTTAATTGTAAGGTAGTTTGGCTGTTGAGTTCCCTACTCCTCCTGCTCAGCAGCTCTGCCCTCGGTGGCCTCTCAGATGCTCTTGGTTGTTCTCTCCTAGTGGCACTTGCCCTGCCCAACTTCACTTAAACAAGGAGGCCACTCATCCGTTTCTGCTTCTAATCCCTTCAGTGTGACTGTCTTAGTGTCAGTGGCATTGCATGGTTTCAGTGAACAGAATTAGGGCCATGAACAGCAACTGCTTGTATTCAAAATGTGCAGTTGTTATGAAAGCAATAAGCCATGGTTCACGTGCAGTACACGTGCTCTAGGTCAAGCACAGAGAGAAATGATGTGATCCAATGAACGCGCCCAGCAGATGCACGTAACTGACAACGGCTCAAATAATTAATGGAGTGAAATAAAACAAAGAAAAGATCAAACCCAATTCAGAATGACAGAGCCATGAACTGACAACTAGACTATATAAAAACTGATGAGCTAAATAGATCTAAAGGGAAGATCTGGGGGGTGGGAGGGGGGGAAGCACCAGCTACTGGGGAAATTCTTCCAGTTGCGATGGGCATTTTGTGAGTGTGTGTGTGCATGTGTGTGCATACACGTGCTTGTTCCCAACCGTGTGGTGTCTGCAATGCAGTGAACTTTGTGCTGTGTCATGCAGACAAAGAATTACTCCTCTTCTAAGGCAGGGATATTTAGTGAGTGGTTATCTTACTGACATCCCTTAATTCCCACCCCAGGGACTGGGATGGGTGCAGAGTCATGACAAATCACATTACTGATGGGTCTCCTTTGCATATCAGAAAATATTGTGGAGTTTATAATCTTTTAACTTATGCATTTTTTAGTTAATACTTAAAAACTCCTCCAAATCAGTCAATGCTTTCTTGTACTCAAGGATGATCAGGCCTGTGCCAAAGCCCTACAAAGCATTGCCAATGCTGCTGAAGGCTCTCATCTGGTGCTTGGCACCCCTCCATAGGCATAGAGCTACTTCAGCCCAGCTGTGAGGGCTCCCACCAAGGGTAGCAAGGTGCAGCGGGCCGCCAACAGCCCCATGTGTGTCTACACATCAGTGCCTGCCATGTTCTGTGAAGGGCTGAATCCTTCCCCACAGCCAAAGTTGTCATTTGATACACTCACAGAGAAAAACCACCCCACGGCTGCTGCCTTGAGCAAAACTTAATCCAGAATCCTTAGAGTTCCCCACTCCTTACTAGTATGTGCCTGCCACTGATCCCAGCTGGCAAACACACAGGTTAAATGTCAACAAGCTCTCCATAATTGATATTAATAGAGGGAACACTGAGCTGGGGAGATGCCTCCTCAGCCATTCCAATCCCCACGCTGGAGTCATCCCACAGCACTGCTTGGTGCTGTGCATTCACACAGAGCCCCACGTGCTTTGAGCAACCCCACTATAAAGTCAGCAGGGAACTACACTGGAGATAACTGAAAACACAAATAAGACTTTAGCAACTGCTCTTTGCAGTTAGAATGGAGGAGGATGGGACAGAGTGTGAACGAGTCTCAGGACTGGATGTAACAGCTCTCTCAAACTTCAGGGTCTGAAACGCCAGTGTATGATTTCAGGATTGCAAGACTATAAGAGTAGGTATTTAATTTTAAAACATCTACCTGCTATACCTTATCACTCTTCTTAGAGTATCTCCAGTGGGGGGTCTCACATGCATTTACAGTGCTTGGTGCTGCTCTTTTCAGCTTCTGGCTGTATTTCCATCAGCAAATTGTGCAGCACAGTAGGAGCAGATCTGGAGACAAAACCACTGGTGCCAAGAGCCCAGCACAACTCCTCTGCTCCTTTCAGGGCCCTCAATTAACCGTTAGCAGTTGGGATACACTCAGTGTGCATATGGATCTCAATATTCCACGTCATTGCTATTCAACAGGTATCTAGCAGATGCAACTGAAATATGGCAAGAGGTGACTACAAGATTTGCATTCCTAATCTAAGAGTAGACCCCACTCTTTCACAGAAACATTTTCCCAAATTTCTTTCTCCTGTGACTTCTTTTGCCTTGCTTTCCTCCTCCTGTTTTCATTCTGCTGACCACCTCTGCTATTTGGCACAACACCGTAATTCTGTATCCAAAGCAATTTCCTGGCTCCCTCATTTAGTCTTGTCCTTTGGCATGTGACACATCCCACTTTTTTATTTCTTGCTCTATCCCCGTTTTAACTCTAAGCAGGCAGACATCAACTGAATATGACAGAATGAGAGTTCAGATGCTTAATGCTTTAACCCTCTGGAAACCTCACAGCTTTTATGCATTGCCTGTAGCCTGCATAACCCAGAACCGTTACTAGGGTGAAGGAGTCACTGATTTTCTAAGGGACTACTTGCCCAAGGATAGAACCAGAAAACATCAACAGGAGATTAGAACTCTGAAATGAACACCTTTAAACTCTAGCCTGTCATTCTTTGAGGTAGGGCTCTCAATTAAGATGAAAGTGGAAGAGGATTGCTGCTGCTCAGTCCTTGCCAGAAGGGGAGACAGTTTTCCTATCACCAGCAAATTCCCAGTTCTCCTGGGTCAACCACTCTATGCCCACTCAGTGAAAAGGTAGGAGGGAGTAGTCTGGCTGCCCGAAATTAGGAATCACTGTCTGCTCTCCTGCAGCCTGACTGCTGTTCCCCGTGGGAATAGAGCTTAATCTTATCCCAAGGGCTTAGCAAAACTCTTGTATCTGTCCTTTTCACATGCTTTCAGAAGGACATTTTGCGTCACTCATAGCTGCTGTTCTCTTTTGTTAGTCTATTCTCTCAGGATTTATATGATGTGTAGAAGTTTTGTTTCGCATCACAATGTGTTTACGTGTAGGTCAGGAAATTCATCAGCCAACTGTCAGAACAATTAAAACAATTTTGGCCAGCCTCACTTTGCTTTGATTCTGGGTTTGGGTTTGTTGTGACTCATCTAGCTCATGTCACTATCAACACTATTGACTGTGGCTTTCTGAAGAGGGGAAACACAGCCAGGATTATCAAAGAGCTGCCAAATATTACCCTCATGTACTGTACAAATGACAAATGGTTGCTGTTTGTTACCACCCAGTGAAAGCATCTTCTCTAATGATGCAACTTTGCCTTCATCTAGGGAGCTGCTATCTTCCCATGCTCCTTAATCCCCTCACTCGAAGAAACCCAGTTTGTCAAATTGGGCTGGAGGGCAGAAGACGTCGTCTGAATCCATTCACGGTCACTCAGCCTTTATCAACAAGCACTTAGTTGTTGTCAAAACCAGCCCAAAGCAGAGCAGGAGGGTCAGGCCTCCACCGGCAACAGGCTTTGCCTGAATTGCTGCTGCCCTCTGCTGCCTGCGGAGCTGCTGGGGTCAGCATGTGTCATGGACACTGGCTGGGTGTAAGGGCAAGAGCTGACCTTCGCACCCCACACATCCCACAGCTCTAACTCCAGCCAGATGCTTGCTGCAGCCTGGCTGCATTTTTATGCAAGTCCCAGGGAAAAATTCTTTTCTATAATCATAAGAAAATGGGGGCCAGACTCTTGCCAACAGTGCTCACTGCTGGGACAAGAGGCAATGGGCACAAACCAATTAATGTGTCCATTTAACACATGAAAACTTTTTTTTTTTTTTTTCCTGTGAGGGTGTTCTATGAGGGATACTGTGGAGTCCCTATCCATGGAGATGTTAAAAACCCAGCTGGATGTGGTCCTGGGCAGCCTGCTCTCAATGACCCTAAGGGGTTGGACTCTATGATCTCAAGTGGTCCCTTCCAAACAAAATGATTCTGTGACTATGTTAGGGATTATATAATAGTATTGCGCAATATATAAAAGCAGATATTGATGAAAGCCTCTCATCAAATAGGTAAAATTATCAACTGTAAATGCTTGCAGGTATTTTAAGTGCAATCCGAACGCAACTCTTCTGTCCTGCACATCACTGGAGAAACAAACATACCTTTTTCACAACTCCTGTAGTGGCCACAATGGTCTCTGCTCCTTCTACAGTCTTGTTTGCCACCGTGTTCACACTGGCTACTACAGCTTCTCCCACCACATTGGCCTGCTCTTTGGTCTTCTCAGCAACTGGGATTCCAACAAAAGCAGAAAGTCAGTGAATTAGGCGTTGTTAAAGGCTGCCAAATTCACTGGGACAATAAAGTGATTGTAGTGAGGTAAGAGAAGAAATTGGCCCTAGTACTGTCCTTACTTGGATTTTTTTTATGAGATCGTGTCTGAATCTAGATCATGTACACAAGGGTTCTTTCTGACTCAAAATGCTGCTCAGAGAGCAGCGTTGCAGCCTATCAGCCTTCACGGGCAACTGAAGGAGGAAAAATCCACTGTAGAATACCGAAAGACAACAGTGCAAGTAAGGTATTTTGCTTTGCAGACTGCATATGACCTCTTTCTGGGTACCTTCCGTTTGCTTTAATACACCTGGGTAGAAAAAAGTAAAGGTGATGAAATTCTCCAGGAAAAGGATCCATTCATCTCTCTTCAAGGCAGTCCATATGGCTGCCCTGCCTTGGAGCTTGGGATCTAGAAGGATCCCTTAGGGTCCCTGGCTCTGTGACTGCCTGACAGGAGTCTCCCTAAGACCACAGTTTTGGCCAGACAGGATCTGATGCGAGTAAATCCTCTCTGCAGCACTCTTGACATTGTGAAGTGTCTAAATTGCTGCGAATCATGAATCTGCCAAGTACTGTTTGTTAGATGGTTTTGACCTTCTCTACTGATTAAATGTTTTCTCCCATCCAAGTGCACAGCAAACACCAGATCCTGAACCATCACTTCTGGCACACATCCTCCATTCATCAAATACAAGATCATGCAAATCAGTGGTGTTCCACAGAGGCTTTCCATTTGGCAGGAGCAATGGCCTTACCAAGAAGGCCAGTAACACATGACAGATTTCCATGTCTCTCAGGGCCATGCTCTTACCTGAGGTAACACTTTGCACTACGCCTTCCTTGGTTTTGGTACCTGTGAAAGGAAACACACAGTCCATCAGGTGCTACCCGGCAAAGAACACCCTGGTCACTGGACACAGACAGATTTCTGTTCTTATAAGGAGCAACGAGGAACCACGGTGCTGCCAGCTCACAGAGAAAGCAGAAGGGACCAGCTTCCTTCCTCAATAAAGACAATGAGTACCTTGGTGTTGGGAAATGGATTGCTTCAATCACAAATGGTAGAGATGCCTAGACCTGAAAAATCTTGATTATACCATGCTGAAGTATGAAACAATGTCCCTGGGTTGTTTCCAAAATGAAAAGAACAGTTCATTGGAGACAAACTGATGTTAAGCTAATTGTAAAAATCATAGAGTCATAGATTAGCTTAGGCTGGAAGGGACCTTAGAGAGCATCTAATCCAACCTCCCCGCCATAGGCAGGGGCACCCCTCAACTAGACCAGGTTGCTCAAGGCCTCATCCAGCCTGGCCTTGAACACCTCCAGGGAGGGGC
>JAAGNO010024227.1:31364-44791 GCA_033439905.1 Ceryle rudis
GTGCTCCAGCCCCTGGATCATCTTTGTGGCCTCCTCTGGACTCATTCCAACAGATCTATGTCCCTCTTATGGTGGGGCCACCAGAACTGGATGCAGTATTTGAGGTGGGGTCTCACAAGAGCAGAGTAAAGGGGGCAAATTACCTCTCTTGATCTGCTGGCCACACTCCTCTTGATGCATCCTAGGATATGGTTGGCCTTCTGAGCCACATGAGTGCACTGCTGGCTCATGTTGAGTTTCTCATCAGTCAACATCTCCAAGTCTTTCTCTTCAGGGCTACTCTCAACCCAGTCTGTAATTGTGCCTGGGATTGGCCCAGCCCAGATGCAGTACCTTGCACTTTGACTTGTTGAACCTCATGCAGTTTGCATTAGCCCATTTCTTCAGCCTTTCAAGGTCCCTCTGGATAGCATCCCTTCCCTCAAGTGAGTCCACCGCACCACACAACTTGGTGTTGTTGGCAAACTTGCTGAGGGTGCACTCGATGCCATTTTCCATGTCACTGACAAATGTTGAACAGCACTGGACCCAGAACAGATCCCCGAGGAACTCCACTTGTCACTGGTCTCCACGTGGACATCAAGGCATTGAGCACAAGTCTTTGAGCGTGACCTTCTAGCCCGTTCCTTATCCACTGGGTGGTTCATCCATCAAGTCCATGTCTCTCCATCTTAGAGATAAGGGTGTCATGTGGGACAGTGTCAAATGCTTTGCACAAGTCCAGGTAGATTATGTCAGTTGCTCTTCCCATATCAACCAGAGAGGTAACTCTGTCATAGAAGGCCACCAAATAGTTAGGATTTGCCCTTAGTGAAGCCATGCTGGCTGTCACTGTTTATCTCATTATTTGTCATGTGCCTTAGTACAGATACTAGGGGGATCTGCTCCACGGTTTTACTTGGCACAGAGGGGAGGCTGATTGCTCTGTAGTTCCCTGGGTTTTCTTTGCTTCCCTTTTAAAAATGGGGGTTATGTTTCCCCTCTTCCAATCTGTGGGAACTTTGCCAGACTGCCAGGACTTCTCAAAGATGATGGCTAGTGGCCTAGCAAATTCAGCTGCCAGTTCCTTCATGACCTGTGGATGTATCTCATTAGGTCCCATGGACTTGTGCACCTTCAGGTTTTCTAGGTGTTCCCGGGCCTGATCTGCTCCTACCCTGTGTGATTCTTCACTCTCCCAGACTCAGCCAATGCCCTCTGTGACTTGGGTGGTGTGGCTCAAGTGGTTACCAATGAAGACTGAAGTAAAAAAGGCATTGAGTATCTCAGCCTTCACGATATCCTCGGTAACCAGGTCACCTGCATCCCTCTGGAGAGCTCCACATTCTCTCTCGTTTTCCTTTTTTCTTTGACATACCTGTAGAACCCTTTTCTGTTATTTTTAATGTCCCTGGACGGGTTTGATTCCATCAGGGCTTTAGCTTTTCTAACCTGGTTTCTGATTTCACCAACAGTCTCCTTGTAGTCATCGCAGGTTACCTGTCCTTGAATCTACCCTTTTGTGGATTCCTCTTTTGTGTTTGATTTTGGGCAGGAGTTCCCTGTTCATCCATATATATTTATCCAGCCATATAAAATGAACAGATATTAAGTCACCTGGTAAAATCTCACCTACTTCAGTCTTTCAAGACAGCAAGTCACATCCATGACTCTCTCCTGCCTTTCAGCAGTATACCTGGCTGCAGTGGTCATTTAAAGCTTCATTCTATAGCTTGTATTCTAAGTCTCTGGAGAACTTTGAGGCTGAATTTACAGAAAACCACCCACCTACTACATACTTACTTGCTAGCTTCCCATTTCAGTGCCTCAACCTAAGCTGTACGTGCCTGCTCACAGCAATACATAGAATGCAGATGGTTTTATCTCAAATTTTAAAAGTACACCACGTGCATGCTTACATTGTAATTTATCTCACTGTTCTCAAGGCAGAAAAGCCAACAGGATGTGAGGGCATTCAGTCTGCAACACACGTAGCTTTAAGGAACAAATAATCTCTGCAGTTTTCCTCCAAGCTTGGAATGACCTGCTATACATTCCTCCTACTTGTATGCTGAAGCGTGTATATTAAGTCATATAGTAGATAGGGAGTCACCACAGTAAACTGGACGTTTTTTTTAATACTACAAAAGTAAAGGATCAAACTTCTCTCTTTTGGAAGTTAAATAAACACATCCCAAAATGTTTCACTGGTCCCACTGTGCTGTCTTTTGTAAATCACCTGCACCTATACAGGCTCTCCTCAAGTCTCCCATGCTGATAGAATAAAAGGATTTTTATGGCAAACTGTCAAAGTGATAGAAATAGAGAGCCAGGCAAGTAGGTCTTTAACTCCAGAGGTGCCAGAGCATCCATGGGTACGGTAGGAGAACTTGGCTATGAACCACAAGTTGTTCTCATTAACAGCTTGAAAAGCAAAACAGGTGCAGTGCCCTGATAACAACAGATCCAGCCCAGCTCTGGTCTGACTGATACACGTTAAGCAGTATTGAATGTAATTCTCAATTGTTGATTTATTTTGGGGGTTGTAATGGTTGTCTGGGGCAGAACAAAGCTTTTCTCCTACAATATGCCCTCAAAATTTCACTCCACCCTCCCAAACTGTGTTAAAACTGGAGAGATTACATCTTTGTACTTGTAACTGCTGTAAACTGCAATTCTGACGACACATAGGAACCATGCTCACTGCTGTAAATGGGATTTAATAGTGATGTCCACAATATACAGACGTGTACAGAAGCACAGCATTGAGGAGGGCAGATGCCAGTCTCAATTCAGGAACATGAGCTCCCAAATGGGCCAAATGCACACAGTTTGCTGCTGATGCCATCCTGATTCAGTTTCCCTCTCAGTGTCATTCCAGTAGAATTATTATTGATTTGACATAAAAATAATATTGATTAATAAAAATAATATTGATTAATATTGATTTGACATAAAAAAATCTTCTCACATCAGACACAGATGTACAATCTTAGCCCTTATTTGCTGTTTTTTGGTCAAAGAGCAGCAGTTAGGTAAGTGAAGTATAAAATGTGCTGTACTAGTCTTGCATATGTTTCAGTTTTGCAGTAAATGTGCTGTGAGACAGGAGCTGTACTGCTGCATCTTTTTTATTTTACTGAACTCTTGATTGAAGATGACTATCTGGGCTTGATTCTTTTGCAGGGGGTGGGTGCAACATTTTCTTATGGAAAATAATTTCAGAAAGGAGGGATGCAGGTAGAAGGAAAACACCCAAATCCATTTCATAACAGCAGCGATGGCACTGGGAGTGCCACCACTGCAGTTCAAGGAGAGCTTCCTAACCCAGTCTCCTGACCACACCCGATGACTCAGGCTCAGCATCCATTATGCACCACATGCAATCCAACCTTCCGGCATATACCCTTGCCAGGGACCTGCATCTGTTGAATCAGAAAGCAATCACCTGATGCTCAATCTCATTTCACTCATTAGTCCTTGCCTGCAGCTTGTGTACATAGAATTAAAAGTTCATGCATCCTGCTTCTTCCAAGAGCTGTGAGTCATCTGTAAGAGCTTTGGTATCCCAAGGGCGGGACCGAGGTGGTGAAGAATTGTACTGTGGGAAAAGGTTTATAGTTTAAAAGGATATTATGATATGCTTTAAATCCTGCAGGAGTTTGTGCTGAAGTGGCTTCACTGAAGTAGAGCTTGGTGCGTTGGGGCTTTCTGCAATATGCGTGGTCGAAAGCGGCTCTGGAAAACTGAAATACATTCCTTGCTGAGGCTTCCTGAATGACAGCATAAAACAGGACTAATGACCTTATACTCAGTACTTTGATGCAGCTTCGCATTCACTTCATTAATTAACTTCACCATCATCTATCACCCTATTTAAAACAAATAAAAAAGAGAGTCCATTGAATCACCTTAACTCTGTGAGGATCCACTGCCATTTTGAAATACCCAGAGGCTGTTCCAATTTGGAGAGCAGACTGTCATTTTACTAAGAGCAGAGGTGGTCCACGCTACAGGATTTCTCTCTCTTTTCTACCCTGCACAGTCAGCAAGCCACATGGCAGGACAGGAGCACCCCACACATGTGACTTCGCCATCGATGGCAGCACCTCTAACCTGCCCAGCTGTGAACTGCATTGCAGTGTTAGCACAAGAGGGTGGCATCTCCAGTCCTCCAGCACAGGTTGTGGGAACTGAATCTGTGACCACAGTGCCTGATGACACCATCTGCTTCAGGTGGATGTCTCTGAATAAGCATTTATTTTTGTCTCCTGGGTTAGCAGCAAGTAACTCACCAGATGTGGTGATTGATCCCAGACATCTGGAATCCTTGGAGAGTCAGCAAAGAGTTAACACAAACCTGAGTAAAAGCCAGGGATCCACTTCATCCATACTAGGCTTTGAGTTTTTTCCTCCCTTTCCTGATTATCTAAAAAGACCCTCAAGCCTTTATATGAGTAATATTTTTTTCTAGCATCCTAAAATTCAGATTGCATCACCTAATGTTCTAGCCCAAGCTGCTGGGATAGGGGTCTGCAAAGGAGGGAGCTGGGAAGGAACGGTTCAGGTCTCTGATTAACCCTTCACATGGCACAGGGTGAGAAAAGTCAGCATGAACAACATACTAATCATTGCAGTTTTAATCGATATACCTGACCTCCACCTCCTCTGCTTATTTAAAAATCAATTCTCTGAGCTAATCAGCATCTGGCCTTTACTTTTCCTGCCTGTGAAAGACTGAATTTCCCCCAAAGGGCTGAGCAACAGGAACTGAATCAGCTCCGAGGCAAAGCACTATCCAGTGCACGAATTGGTGCTATACCAACCAAAAAATAAAAGGAGAAAGCAATTAATCTTCACTTTGATTGTTATTTGATGCTCATGTATAGGTTTGGGTTTTAAGAAGGCTTTTAGAGAAATGTGTGGAGAAGATTAGAATCTCATGAGCAGATTCTGTGCCTCGTGGCTGTGCAAAAATGAAACCCAGGTCACAGTATGGAGATGTAGAAAATGACTGAACTGAACGTGAAGAATTCTGTATAAAAATTTGGACTGTTTGTGGGGAGACAGATGCATACCGCAGTCGTCACTTAATAATGCTGCTGGCTCCTCTCAGGGACCTCCTCCCTATGGAGGTGAGGTAGAGACCAGCAGTGGGAGCCAGCAGTGCTCAGATGCTTGGAGAGTGAGTGACTCACCCTGCAAACAATCAATGAACAGTCATCACAGAAACCTTCCACCTGGGTATCTGCTCCTCAACATTGTATTAGTTCTAGCCACTTCTATGTTTAATTCACAGTTGAGGAAACTGAGGCACAGGGAGGATATAGCACCCCAGGCTTACACAGCGACTCCATGACAGAGCTGAGGGTGTTATCCAGACCTCCTGTTGTTCACTCCCAAGCTTTAGCCACAATATCATTTCCCAGAGACAATGCCATGTAGCAGTTCATGTACAAATATAGACTGAAAATAGTTTTCTCTTACCTACATACATCACCCCTTCTTTAGTCTTCTCTGCAGCCTCTGTCACTCCCTGCTTGGTCTTCTCTGCAGCAGCTACCACACCTTCTTTAGCAATGGAGAAACCTTTCTTAAAGACATCCATTCTTGTTCCTTGTTAGGGTGTTACCTGGACAATCTGAGGGACAGCAGCAAAAAGCACCTCAAGACCAGGGCTGCAATATGCAGCCTTACCCTCAGCGAGTACTTGGTTTCTGTGCCAGTCTCTGCATTTGCTCTTCCTCCTCTGCTGGATGAAGGCAGTGTGGCAAACCTCACAGCCCTCCCTGGCTCTTATTGATGAAGTGTGCTGCAGTGTAGCCAATGCCTGTGAAAAGCTGATACTGAAATATTAATGATATGGTTCTGCTTGGGAAGATTTAAGAAGGGGGGGAGGGAGACGTGGAGGATGACATCGGTAGGCAAGGGACTGTCTGGAAAATTTCCAGACAGATAAAGCTTTTAAAATATTCTGCAATGCTCTCCCTCAAGGATGCTCTTATGTGAAGAGGGAGAGTTTTGATCCGAAGAGTCGAGTTCCTGAAAGGGCATCTCCCTGAGGCTGCAGCAGGAGGCAAACACAAATTCTCCTTGTTTCCCAGAAGATGGAGAGCATATAAAGCTGGTAGAGTTTGTAGCAAGCAAACAGAGTCAGGTTTCTTGGTCTGGCAGTTACCAGAAACCATCCTGCACAAACAGCAAGAAGAACATTAGTAAATACTAAGAGAAAAAGGGGATTGGCTAAAGCCTGGTGCTCAAGTGAAGGGAGCTAAAAGTCCCCCTTGCTATGGTTGCCCAGTCTGAAGGCATTTAGTATAAATTACGGTTTTTGCTCAGCTGCACATCCCATTACAACAGTTCATTTATGAAAAGTCAGATGCCTGTTGGGGGAAGTCCTGTTTCCTACTTGTTTCTCTGAGCTGCTGCAGACAGAGCTCTGCTCCACCAGTGCAGAGTGAAATGACGTTTTGCACTGATGCCATCACTCATGTCAGAGGCCTCTTCTGCAGAGCACAGCCGAGCGAGAAAATCATCCAGTGGAGAAATGATTGGGGAAATCCAACAGTTTGTGCAGAGGATCCATCCAACCTCAAGGCCTTACTAAATAAAAATACCAAAACCAAAACATATGATCATTAATCACAGTTGGATATGCTAATAGCTTGAACTCGAAGCTAAATTGTCAGTAGACCCTGAGTGGCCCAAATCAGCTGTTGTCCCACTAGCAAACTGAAATTCAGTTTGCAATCACTGGTGCAACAAGGGGATTGGGTTTTGGTTTTTATTTTTTAAATAGTGCTGTAGCTGAAACTATGGAAGCCATAGACCAGCAGCCTCTGAGCACACCACTTGACCAGCTTTGCCTGTTCTTCCTTACCAGGCAAACAGAATATGAAATTCAGAGGTTTAAGTGTGTTATGGGAGGGTAGCAAACCATAATGTCATGAAGTGTAGTGGTCTATAAGCAACTGCTGCCACAAGTTATCAGCCTGGAAGTGTCAGATGTGGAATGACTACACAGAAAAGACAAACGTCTGAATAAAGAATGGCATGTGTGTACATACAAGCAGACATGTATGCAAACATAGTTTTACTGGGGAACTAAGAATATTTTTTTAGGATTTGGGAGTGGTCTTTTACTCCATACTGAACCTATCGCTCCAGAAAAACAACATGTTTCTTTATCTTTTTCTCACAATGAAGTCTCCTTACTTATAACTGAAGAACACATTCCCATTGGAATGTGGAGGAGCCAAATCTCTGACAGACTAATAAAGTTATCAATTGTTAATTAAAAAAAAAAAAAGCAAGATTCAGAGAAAGGCCATCACAACACACCAATTCTTACAGAGCTCTCATCATTCTAAACTGTTGCAGTAAGGAGTGAAAAAAGGCTTTTTTTACTAGTTTTCAAAATTTCCTTTGTGTGGCTGATTGACCACTACATAGCTGGTGTCCATTTCTGCTCCCAGGGTATTCTTAAACTGAAGATATCTGCATCTTACTGTGCCATACGACCAGTAGTTTAACCTAGATGCTCTCAGAATCAGTCACAAGACTCCCATCAGGCAAAGGACGGGAGTCTTGTTTTCCTGCATTTGGTAAAAAGTGAATTTACTATTTTTGGCAATTGCTACAGGGCACATTTACTTTTTTACTAGGCTTTCAAAGACCATTAAAGCCGAGCACAGAGCTACCCAGGGTTATGGTTAGTACGGATATTTTCAGGAGAATGCCTAAGATGATAAGGCTGAGCGAGAAGTGTATTTTGATTTTGTTAAGCTATTGTTCTGTCTTTATGATTTGTACAATTGACTTCTACATATTTTGCATTGCTATAAAAGGTAAGAAATACATGAAATATCAAACCATCCTGGGATACGAAACATGAATCATCACCAGATTGTATCAGCCAGTACTCGAGTGGGATACTCCTTTCCTGCCTTCTCCTCTCCCAATGACCTTCAGAAAGAGCTCACAAGAGGCATTTAAATGTTGCTGGATCCCTTCCAAGGCAGCAGGCAGTTTGCACAGGCAATGTTTTGCCTTGAAATCCTTTTAGGAAAGCTCTGGACTCAAGACGACATCATAGGTTATCTATATAGGGCAAGCATCAATAACTGCTCCTGAATGCTTGCCACCCCATGGCACCTGCAGTACCCTATTTCTATTCTAAGCAGATGAGTCAGTCCCGCTTTGTTGCCAATCCTGCCTCAGGCAAACCTAACAACAGGAGTTAATGTAAGCAACCTTGGCTTTGAGATTTTGCTAGGATCTCAACTTTGTGCCTGATACATTTTTCCCTTTTATTAGATAACATAGTCAGTAGCTAAAGAGAAGGCCCTCCAGCAGGCCAAGTTTCTCTCATACCTGTCAGCAACCTCCTTTTCCCTGTTATCTATCTTGGACACTGGGGAGAAGTCAGTTAAGCTAGACATTATCTTTTTTTTTTTTTTTTTTCTATTGAGTCTAATTCATATCACTTTGAAAACAATTTCATATCTCAGCAAACAGGTGATTTGCATAATACCAAAAGAAAGCCTTGTCTTGACTTGTGCCATGAAAAACCATCCAAGAGTTGTTCATTTAACATCTGAATTTTGGCTGCTTGGGCTTGTCCATTGAGTCTTTTACCACATAACACTGTGGTTTCTTGAGGGTCTCTGAAAGGTGCAGTTGCCCACCTCCCACATGTCTAAACCTCTCTCTCTCTGTGGCCAATGTCTGGAAGCAGGCCTGTGCAATCCCTGCCAGTGATTCCAGAATATGGGCAAGACAAGTTCAACTCAAGTCTTCCTATTCCCAGAGCACAGAAGCAAGGAAAAGAACAGAATGCAAAGCAGAAATCAAGATTCCCCATCCCCTGCTTTTTCTTTGTGTCTGCAACAGGTTAAACCAGGATTTTACTTAATTTCTCTTCCCTTTTTATTTTTCCCACTTGCAAGATACTCTGCACAGAAAACCTTAACCTTGTCCTTCAATGATTAATTTGTGCTGGAGCCTGACAGCTGACAAAGGCATTTTGGGGGATGAAGGGAGTGGGATTTGGTCATATGCTATTAAAGTATTTAAATGGTGTCTGATGTTGTTTGAAAGACAGGTAAGGAAAGGAAAGACAGGCTGCTTTTGTGGCTGGTAAATATCCTTTGTTCAGGAAGTTTCTGTAAGGAGAATAACATTAACGTTAATAGGATCAAACCTTGCTCTATATAAACAGAAATCTTCTCTCTCTCTCTTTCTCCCTCCCTGTTTATGAAAACTTCAAAAGGCAGAAGGGAGACCTGTCTCAGATCATTCATTTTCATGCCATAACGAAAACAACTAGTTCTGTCTGACATCCTTTTGGCAAACAGTTTAGGGCTCGAATCCCCGCATGTACGTTTGCATAGTTAATGAGCAGTTTCCTCTGCCAGGGAATGATGGTCAAACCATTTTTAGGGCACACACAGAGCTAGCAGAGTGCTGCCAGTACAGCAGTCTTTCATGACTGATCTCTGCCATCGAATACCACTGACAGCTTTTGAGCAAACAAATAAAAATATAATCAACAAGAATTCTTCTTCCTCTGAACAACAGACCATCGAAAGGAATTGCTTCCTAGTCCAGCAACCGCCTCCTCTCCCCGTGCTCCCCTTCCCTGAAGCTGCTGTACACACATCTGCAGGCATCAGCAGCGGGCAGGGAATGAGACAGCATTTTCCAGATCTAAAAAACAATGCCTAATGAGAAGTCATTCCCTTGCTGTGCAGCTATCAACAAAACTGTCCTATTCATCTTCCCAGACATAAAATATTTCAGTTGTTAGGTCTGCTTTGGAGATTTGGAGCTGGGATATATGAATCTGAAGCAACACATGATTATTAAAATAATTCCATCTTTTCTTGGCTTTTAAAACATTCTTTCCTAGGCTTTTTAAATAATTATTTTAAATACACAAATTCTGAATTTAAGTCTACAAGTAAGAGCATTATGGAGTATCTGGAAGATACAAAAGAAACAAAGAAAAAAATCTGAATCTATCAATTGACAATTTGATTTTTAAGGGCTCTTTCTCCAGAGAAACACTGACTGGAATAGCCAGCATATTTCCTTTCCAAGTACCTACAAGCCACTTACTGAGCAAACGGCACTGTTTATTGTGTGGTTATCCACCCCCTACCCAACTCTATCTGCAGGGCTCTGACTCTTAAACAAACAGAAAGGGGCCAGGATGAGATTTTGCATCTCGTGTAGATTATCCAGAAGTCAGCATTGGTATTTGACAACTTGATCATGAAATTGCAAAGAGGACATTGAATTCTTGGGGCAGGCAACGTCGGAGGTGGTCAAGAGTTGTATTTAATGGAAATGGTTATAATTACCAGATAAGGTAAAGAATAGTCCTGACAGTGATCAGGATGATGATCAATCCTGACAGTGACAGCAAGATCCCAGGGCATACCAATGGATCTGGTGTACCTGGCAATATCAACTCTTTCAAGACCAGTTTGAAGTTTGAATACTAGTTTGAATAGTTTGAAGAAGTATTTCTCAGAAACACTTTGTGGAAAGTGTTTCATGATTAAAGTCACATGAAAAAAAGCCGCTAGTGACTGGGGACCAAGAGGGAAGGAACAATATCTGTCACCTGTGAGATTTAGTTGCCAAAATAAAGAGGGAGTGGTGCTGGGATTTTTTTGATTCTCTGTTCTAAGAACTGCTAGAAATGTCTAAGAAGTATCAGAGCAGGTCCAAACATCTCTACATCGCTCTTATCGCATCACTTACTGACAGGGTTTCAAGTATACTTTTGGAGTAACACCTATTTCCAATTAATTTTTCAAACAATATTTTAAATTTGATTCAGCTCTATTCCAGCAGCAGTACCCTGCTCCATAAGGTACACCAAGCCTAAACTAGGCAACTGAAAACTGAATAGATATCCATTGATGTTCATTGGTGGACAGTTGTCTTTCTCATCTAGAAGGTACCTCCTCGAAGAGACTGACCTCAGAAAGCAATGAGCAAATTGTTACAGCAAATGACCATGTATGTCTGCTTTACCTGGTTCCACACTGAGGCACCAGCTCAAAAAAAAAGAGGCATGGTTACGGTGTATCTTGTTCCTCAATAGGTACACTCCTCATACCCGTTCCTCTACAGATGTTAAAGCAAGAAAACTTACAGCTCAGTCTGCCCATAAGTCTAATGATGTGAACCAACAGTGTAATCTGAGTATGTATTCAGACACCCAAAATCAAACAGCTATTAGACAGAAACCTTAACTAGTATTTAGTAAGGAAGATCCTTTGTATAATTCATACCTTCCGTGTGTTCATGGCAGCATCCTGCACTATGCCCATCACAAGAAAACACATGTTAGTCCTCTGTCATGCTCAATATTTTAATATCTTTCATAACTGCTACCAAAAAGTCACGCTAAATTATTAACTTGCAAATGGCTGAGCAATCTGTGCTTCCCGAATGCCATGCTTACAGGCAGCACCATTGCAAAGGCACAGAGAATGAGATCTTGCACCTGAAGGAGCAGCAGATATTCTGAGACAGGAGAACAGCAAAGAAACACTGCCCCACCACTAGGGAGGTATCACATCCACAGAGAATAAAGATTTGATGGATGAGTTAAGTGGAAAGGTCTATATTGAAAGACAAGTCCAAAGGGTTTGGAAGTAGGTCACAAGTTCTACATCTGTAGCACAAACTCACTCTTCTGCAAGCCACAAGCACACAGTGGTTCAGGTTATAAGTCTGTTGTTTGTTTTGTCTCATGTTTGTTTCAGTTCCTTCCTGATAAAGGGTCTTATTAAGCAAACAAACATAATGCTTAGGTCACATCCAGTTACTTGTAAGAAAGGCACATTAGTATGTGAAGCATGGCACATAAAATATTCACACATTAACATGCATTATAGCAGGATGCACACAATTTTGAAATAAAAGCAGCAGGAAGGAACTGAGGGAAGCTGCTTATTTCTTTCAGTCTTCAGACCAGAACTTGTGATTTCATCTCCCCAGAGAAGTGACTACAACAGGAAGAGCAGGTTTTGCCCTTAAAATTATAAAAGTCTCTCTCTACCTTTCCCCACATGCCACCATTGCTGCCCTAATGCTTAATTGCTCTTACACAGTGGTGTCTGTCACAGCTCGGTGAGGGCATTTCTGCATTCTCCTAGATTTTTCCATTAAGCATAAAACAGGGGCAAGTAGAAGGAGCAGGGTGCAGATCCAATCTGAGATAAGGAGATGCAAACTCACGGCCTTTAATAACAAAGCCTTCTAAAATCCTGGAGAGATTTAATCTTCTGTTTTTCAGCTGGCGTTGGAATGACTACAGAAAACCTTCACATATAATGCTCTGCAGGGCTGTGCATCTCATCATTCAAACTGAGGCATGATCTAGCAGTCCTACACCAGCATTCCCACTTGTTTTGTCAGTGGACCAGCATTCTCCTTCATTTTATATTTGAAATGCCAGAGTGCATCACCCTGCAAGTCAGGGAAAAAAAGAAATACAGTTTATGATGGCAACAAAACTCAAAGCAGCAGCATCAAGTAAAGCAAAATCAGTAAGAAAACTACATCCAACCTCCATAGCCTTTTAAAATTTATTATTAAGATGGGGTAACTGAGGTCACTCTTTACAGCAGCTCTTCACAAGTGTTTTTTTTGTGACAATAATTAAAAACGAAAAAAACAAAAAATCAAGCATGAGATCCAGAGATGACAACCCAAACAGAAATTCTTAAAAATGCTCAATACCTGACTGCTCTGAAGGACGACTTCATGAAAATCTTCCACTTTGATGGGAACAGTGTGTGATTCACAGAGCTATTTTGCAAAGGCTGCACAAAAATGGATGTTCGTAAGCTCTTTTTTGCTGTGTATTCACTCTCAATCCCTTTATACTTATAATTTGTTGTACATACCATGAATATTTTGATGCTAAAGCCAGGGTATTTCAGACTCTCAACTGTAGGAAAAAAAACCCATGTGCAGACACTGGAGCAAGCAGCTCTGTGACATTTTCTGGCACTGTAATGAGAGTCTGTTACACCACTCAATATTTTCTTTCCTTTCTTTTCTCTTCCTTTCCTTTAAGCTAACATCCTTTTCCTGTGCTTGAGGGAGAAGGCAGTTGATAAAAGCAGAGTTCCTGTTCACAGATAAGTTTAGAAGGCAGCCAAGCTCAGAAGTTCCTTGAATAAGCTATATTCCTACCACCTTTTTTTCCTCCCTCTGTCAGAGACGTTTGAGCCCCACACAGGAACCAGACTCACATTGTTCAATAGCCATGGACGTTTCCACAGTAGCTGGGAGGGTCGAAAGCTTTTTCCGCTCTTTGTTACAAACTTTTTTTTTTTTTTTTTTTTTTTTTTTTTTTTTTTTTTTTTTTTTTTTTTTTTTTTTTTCCTTCACATTCCTTTTTACGGAAGGTGATTGTCGCT
>JAAGNO010024227.1:44891-55884 GCA_033439905.1 Ceryle rudis
TCTTTTTTCAATAGCCATGGTTGTTTCCACAGGTGGTGGGGGGGTCGAAATTTTTTTCCCCTTTTTTTTAAAATTTTTTTTTTTTTTTTTTTTTTTTTTTTTTTTTTTTTTTTTTTTTTAATTTTTCCTTCCTTCTTCCAACTTTCCAGTTAAAGAACATTGCTGGGACATTCCTGAATTAATCCAGGCTGAGCTTCAGAGAAGAGAACAAGAGACAGGTGTAACTGGGTAGGAAAAAGCTCACAATGCTAGTGCAGCTTTTGCTCCTCTGTAGTATAACAGGATTGGTAAAGCTGGTCAAACACTCAGACCATCATGGACATCATGATGGTTCAGTGCAGAGCAAAAAGCCACACGTTTCTGAGACCTCTGCATACCTCCAGGGAACTACTCTGTCACACAAGGAAGAAGGTTACTGGGAGGCAGAAGGGCTCAGGGAGGATACTCAAGATTACCCTTCAAGTATGATCTCATCACATCGGGAAGAGAGACAGGATTTTGAAGCTGCAAGCCCACAGACCCAAAATGGGTAAGTACCCTTGTGTGTCTGTCTTACACGTCATGCTAGAGCAATCTTGACTGATGCCTTTATATCCTGTTGATAAACAACCATTTTCAACAGAAGTTTCTCATTACAATATTTTCAGTTTTAGGATCAGTCTATATCCAAACAGGAGAGCTTTAAATGTTTTAGCTACAGAAACAGAAAGCTGAATTGCTTGTGGAGGATGAAGCCACAAATGGGACCATCTCTCCACCTACTCCAAGAAGTCAGAATGGGGCTGGGGGTTTGTACATACCTGGCAGATGTGAAGCCTTCCAGTTCTGCTGTAGCACCATAAAACAAAATGCTATTTCCAACAAAGCAGAATTAGAGGAAATCCATTTACTGACTTTTTTCTCATCTCAAACTAATGTTGATTATTTTGGCTGATCACAGCAACCTTTCCCATCATCGGAATGTGCCTGGCTGCAGACTTGGGCCTTAGAAATGGAGAGGGAAAGAGAATGGCAGGGTATTACCAAAATAAAAATAGTGAGGAGTAAATACAACAAAGTAAGGAATGATAAGTAAGTATGAAAATGACTACAAATTCAACCCCCTAAACCGAGTTTTTATGACAGTGAAATACATCTCAAGGTAATCTATAGCAGAAAAGCAGCCATCCTGAGTGAAAAAGGCATGTACTTCACTAGAAAGGTTTCCAAACACTGTGATTTTTCTGTTTTACAGGGCATGTAAGTAGGTCTCTAAATGTTTAAAAGAAATGAAAAGCAAGCAGGAGAGTGAATGAATCTTTTATAGCCCTGATGGCTGGGTACTGCAAAGCCCTGTTTGGGAGAGCTGAAACAGCAGCATAGCGAGTGCTGTTCACAGCTCAGTGCTTTAGGATGCCCTGGTAATTTTCCCCTTAAGTACTCTTGAGGAAAGGCAAAAAGGGAGATGAAAAGAGACGACAAAACCTTGCTCATGCCATGCTTCCCTTTCATGAAATCTAAAGTACGAAATCTTGTTTCTAATCTCATCTACATTTAAAATGAAGGCCTTCCCTCTTCATGTAGCATGGTGTTTTAGAACCCTATTGTCATTCATACCACATCTTCCCCTAGAACTGTACCTCCCACCATTAGCCTTAAGTCATTGCCTAGAGCCTTTAAGTGTCAACTTCCAGTTTCCTGATAGGTAGCATTCAATAACAAGGCGCACTGTTAATTTACAACTCCTGGTCAATGCACTTCAGACACTGTCAGAGAAAGGCAAAGCCTAAGTGGTACTCTGGACTTCCACATTATACTGCAAGGTGGTAATCATCTGATTGCTGATTGAAATGCCAAAAGTGCTCTGAAAACTGTAAGTAATATGAAAATTCAGTGGTGTAAAAAGGTGCATGTATAGGTCAGCAAGACGCTTTAATAGACTGTCCTAACAGGGATTTCTTCCTTTGCTATGTAACTGTGTTCAGCACCAGCTTGCGTAATCCAGTTCAGCACCAGCTATTACTCATGCTAATTTCCTCCCAAGAAGAGAAATACTTCCTCCTTTTATGGAGATAGTTGCATAATGAGCCAAATCATGTTCTTCCCAATTATAAAGCTATGTTGATGACTACAGGCAAACAAAATCTAGCCTGGCAGTAGCTTGAAGGTATTTGTTCTTTTGCTAAAGCTATCACATTTATAGTGCACACAAGCCCAGGAAGATGGTACATCTTACGAAAGAAATCTGAAACTCTGAGAGGAACTCTGTCCAAAAGGGGGTGGAGAAAGCATGAATAAGAAGGGACAGCACAGATCCCCTTGTAACTGCACTCCAGATTCTAGAAGTCATTATGAACGGCTGAAGCAATGTTCCTCCAGAGCCTGCAGTCCTCAAGTGCATGTCAGGTACTCAGGGCTGGAGTACCCTGCTGTGCATAGACAAGAATCTGTCATGAATTTGGTATTTCCTCCCCACTAGTGTGACACATGCACTGGAAAAAACGTTGATAAACTGGGCTTATATCTCCATAGGGGAGAGAAAGAAGAAAAGCATCAGGAGTTAATCAGGAATTAAGAGATATGAGAATATAAAGATGCCATAAAAAAGCCTGAGGTGATGAAAAATTTTCTACCAAAACTATGTCCCACTTCTAGTTTGATTTTGAAATAGGAAAATATTTTATTTTCAGAACTAGGAAACAAGCAGACAGATTTTGTTAAATCTATAGTAATTTTGTCTCTGAGACAAAGTTTTGACTTCCATCACTTTTGTTAGAAAACTATGTGGTTTTTTCCAACCTCCTGCTGTTTTCCCTACACATTACGAATAGTGGTTGTTACAAAATTTTCTTTAGAATAAATAATAATAATAAAAAAGAATTATTTTTCTTATTGCAGTTATTTGAATAATTGAGACCATCATGACTAATATGTCCAAGGTAATTGTCAGACAGAATCATCTGGTTTCCATTTCAAGACGTAAGGTGAAATGACTCATTAGATCCCAGGCAAATGCTTGGATATGTTACTTTACTAACGAATTCCTCTCAGAATAACAAGATGATTCTAATAGGAGTTTAAAAAAAATAAGCAAATTAGTAAGACATCACTGGCCTTTAGGTGACTTTTGAAAAGAGAAATGTGTAGATAATAATCCTCTTTAGAGGAAGAACCACGCAACAGTTTAGTAACTGAGTTCTTGCTTGCATCTGAACAAACACAAGAAGCTCTTCATGTTCAAAGTGGATGTGTTTGTACATGTTACTTAAAAATCAAAATGATTGAAAGAGGTCATTTTTCCAAAGGAAATCACTTTTTTTTTTTTTTTCTTTTCCCCCCAGCACCTGTGCCTCATATGAGACGATTGGTTTGACTTTAGATATTTGATTCTATGGCTGAGGTAAATGGATCCATGAGTACCCAAACTTTCAGCAGAATTAAAAAGGGAAATGAAAGTACAAGTATATGAAAAGATCTGTACCATGAGATTGCTGGACTGTATTAGTATGGAAGATGAAGAGTAAAAATGGGTTCTAGCTTCATAAGTACTCAATGCATAACATCCAAAGTAGACAATAAATACATATTCACTCTTCCTTTCCCATACCAAACAGATGCCTAATGCAGAACCTCATAGAAATGCTCTGTTGTTGCTGGTGGCTTTCCTGTGTGTCAATACAGGCAGCTAAAATGAGGCTTGAAAAGCTGCATGGGACATGACCAGATATGCGGAAGTTCTAAAAGCAACCCAGTAAATATCAAATAAGAGCTTGCATTAGCTTGTCACCCACTCTAATGCTTACCAGCAGGTGTAAACAATTCAGCTGCTGTCTGATCAAGTCATAGTGAAAGGGATAATAAACAGGTCAATGAGGTAGTACACCTCTATTGTTACCCTGACAATTGCTATGCAGATGACACACCTGATAGCTTGTGAAAACTTGTCAAACTAATCAGTCCCCCCACCCTGCACCCCGGCCCCGGGGATCGATCTTTCTTTAGAGCAGTATCCATCAAATACTTGGTAATGACACATGCCTGAACAAGGCATGGTGCTGAGCTGACCTCAAGGGAGCTAAGGCCAGGGTCATGCATATATACGCTGTATATATATCCCTTAGGCTGTACAATTCAGAGCCAGGCAGACAGAACTGAACACACAACATCCTTCTCTGTGTGGCTGTATGGGGACCACGAACATGGTGAACCAGCCTTTGAAAGGAAATGTTCCCTGGCCCTGGGAAGAACACACCAACTTCTCTGTACCCTTGCCATGAACTTACTTCTGTTGACCAGAGATCCATGGAAAGACCTCTATTGTATACACTCAAGTGGGTGTGTTTTCTCTCCCTACAAGCAGATTATTTCTTAAATCAAGCAACGCACTGAAGCACCTTTAGTAGAGCACTGTAGCCTAAGGCTCCTACCTTTCCTCAGCACCGAGCAAAATCTCAGCGAGCTGGCTTTAACTAATCGATATGCTCACAATACCAAGAACAGTCAGGCTGTCAACTCAGAGTTCATGCACTTAGTGTTTGTATTTCATTAAAAAACAATAGAATATAAAATAAAGTAAGAAAATATCTAAAAGGTGCAGTCCCACCACAGCCTAGCTCTGAGAGCAAAGCCCAAAGTTGCCTGTACCCTCAACTGGCCTGACCTCTCTGTCAAGTAATTCTGTAAACCAGAGCACTTAAGCATTCCAGGTTAAAAATAGACTTAGGAAAATGCAGAGGTTATTTTTAACTTTCCCCTCTTAGTAACCACATGGATTGAGTTGATCCCCAAACAGATGCCTCACTCAGTAAGGGAGAAATGCATTGTGGTGATTGGGTGGGAAGGAGCAAAGTAACTAAGGCTTGTTTCAAAGTCTCACAGATCTACTCCGTCTTTACAAAAGTATAATCATTGCCAAAGAGTCCTTCGTTTGGATTTGCCCTACTAGTTGGGTGTTTTTCATTCTTTCTCTTTAATCCACAAACACACACTCAGTCTTGTCATATATTGGGATTTTTCTTACAATTACAGCATTTCTGGGGGGGAAAAAAAAAAGAAAAAAACATAACCAAAACAATACCCAAACCCTACCACCTGAACTAGAAAGAGGAAAGGCAGAAATCTTCAGCATAAGTAAATCCTTAATTGCATTAACGCATTTTGAGGTTTGGACACATGATTCTGTGAAGTCACCCTTGATTAGAGAAGGGCTGAATTGTTATCTCACTGAAATACACACCTCTTCCTCTAACTCAGCACCAAGGCAGCCACAAAGAAGCAGGCCTCTTTTTGTGATTACCCAGTGTGTCAAAATACAGAATAACTATCCTCCAAAGTGTAGACAAGCAAAGAAATTTCTCATCAGTCTTATTCAAAGAAAAGTCAGAAAAATCTCTGCATTTTAATAGTTGTGGGGTTTATTTTTTTTTGTTGTTTTGTTTTGCCTTTTTTTTTTCCTTTTTCTCTTTTTTTGGTCTGCTTTTACAGGAAACATCCATTGATTTCATTCAGACCAGTTTCACACCGACTCATCTATTTCACCACAACTTGACAGGGACTTCCATAGGATGCTGAATTTGGGAATACTGAAGTTTCCCAAAAAAGGAGCATAGAACATATGCTTAAAGTAAAACAGGTTTGGATGAAATGCAGCTAAATGTAATCTTCAGCCCCTGCCACCCTGCAAACTAGTGGCATGGCCATTGAGTGCTCAACAATAGCTTCTGCAGTGCCAAGATCATTTTACAGAAGCAATGGTTTCCTATCAAAGTTAGGCACTTGGCTCCTTTCAGGACATTAGGAAACTCTCCAATATTTGGCTCTTATTGAGCTGCACATCTGCAGGTGGAATGGCTTCCCATTTGATGAAAATGATGAAATCCAAGTTGCCCTCTGAATGGGCTGTAGACCTTCTGTTGTGGGGAAGATAACATGAATGAGGTAATGGCAGTGGACGCTTTGTGAAGAGGAAAAACCTCTTCCATTTATTTCTCTGAGGTAGCTTGTACAAGGGCTGCATTTGGCTCAAAACCAGTTCCTAGACAAGACTTTCTCTTGAGCTCCTGCTTCCAATAAGGCTACAGGTTCAGGACTGGATTTGCTCTGAAGATCTTCACTGTGCTGAATTTTTAGGACACTCATAAAAAGATACCCCTATCTTAAAACTGATGTGCATAGTCCTCATTTAGATTCATTTAAGTATGGTGTTTTTCCTCTGTTGTACTGAAGCTGTTTTTTCTTGTTGGTGAGAATTTTGCACTGAGGGAAAAACAGAACTTGGATTCCACAGCTAAAGCCTCCTCCTTTTTTTCTGCTTCAATTGGTATAAACCAGGAGTCATTCTGTACAAATCAATGGAAAATCACTTGTTTAAATTAGGAGAACATTGTCATCTTGTAGCACATTTAAGCAGCAATAATTGCTTATCTGGTAACCTTTGCACTGTATAGAAAAGAAAAGTTTTAGGGACCTAAAAGTTTTGTATTCTGTCAGTGGTAGACACAGGAATGGCCAGAGAGCAGTTTTCAGAGTAATTATAGAAACTAGCTTCCCTGAGAACAGAAACCCAAGGAAACAACCCAGTTGTACAGCCAAAGGAATAATTAAACTTATGGAAAAATAACGTCCTGAAACTTTTGTTCAAGCAAAAATTCCACTGACCTAGGAAGTTTCATTGCAGTGCCAATCATGAGAACACATAACTAAGAAAAATAAGGTCTATAAGTACTTATCTGAGCTGGGCAGCGTTACTCACATTCACGACCATGCTGCAATTGTTGGTGTAGCAACATATGAAAAAAGAGACCACCCCATCCGTATTCATCTGAGCAGAGTGACAATGCTGCAGACCAGCCGTCTTGCTTTATCTCCTGGTTCTGTGGGTTTTATTTAGTTTGCTATGTTATAAAGTGGCACAGCCAAATCCTAGAATCAGAGATAGAACTGCCATCATTTTGCTACGTTTCAGTAAAAGCAGAAGTATTATCCAACATAAGAAAAAAAAAATTAAGATCAATTTTTAGTTTAAAGACCTTAAAAGTTCCAATAAAGGGAGCTTGAGCTAAGCTACATTTGCTGAATCTTATTTAAATACAGAATGCTTTGTCATCAGATGTATTGAATCTTAGACAGAAGAATACACTTGCCTCAAAATAAGGCAAAAGACTTTAGTCACTAAGAATAGAATAAAGCCTAGGGGAAACAAACAAGCAAAACATCTAGTCTAGCTAAGAAAAGTGTTCAGATACATTTAAAAAAAAAAACAACAAACCAAAAGGATTAATTTGCTTGGACCATAAAACAGGAAAAGCAATGGAACAAATGAAACGTGTATCCCTGATTTTGCTCGGGGTTCCCTCAGGCATTGCTCTGACTTGCAGTATTGTGAACTTTGGCATTCACCAGACTGGAGAGAAAGCTCTTCTGCTGTCCTTGTATGAGCAATTTATTTCTACTGCTCTCTCTCCTTGGCAGCAGATGCTTGGGTCAAAAGGAAACTGTATTAAAGAGAATAAAAGCAGAGGGTGTTAAGTTGGTTATATATTCAGTGAAAGAAGTGACATAATTACAAAGGAGAAAAAATGCAGAAGCAGAACACAAAGCTGCTGTGTTCCAGAAACCAGCTGAATAAAGAAAGCGCTATTTGTGAATGAGCAGCTCTTTGAAACTTCAGAGCCCACTGGTGCCAGCAGAATTCCTGCTTGCCTCACTGAACTTTAGATCAAGCCTTTCTCAGTCTTTGCATTGTTCCACTTCATATTAAAGAATGACATATTTTCTCTCATGGTTACTATAGTTAAGGAGTATTTTTAATTACAGATAGCAAAATTTCCTTAAAGGAAGAATTTGACAAGATGTGCAAAAAATACTGCAATAAAGGTTTCATCTTTGGGCATGTGTATCTATGTTGCAGCGCATTACAGATGGGAAAGATAGGCCTTATTTAATCATTTGATAAAAAATAAATTTTTTTAAGCTTCATGGAACTTGAAAGCACTAAAAGCTCTTGTGATTAAAGCTAAAACATGCTATTATGTAGCCCTTCAGCTCCACAATATGCTTTTAAGATCAAGTGAGAGAACCAGTGAGCAGACACTAAAGAAAAATGGACATAAAGAAATGGGATCACCATTAGAGGAACTTTTTACCCAGAGTCTATCGGATTCCTTTTTTTTTTCATGCTATTCATTCTGCATATTGCTAATAACTGTTCAAAGTAGGCATAAGGTTGAGACTAACCCTTGATTCAATTTCTGATACAAAACAACCCCGTCCTACAAGTGGGAAGCCCACCACAGGTTTTGAAAAGGAATCCTTGTATTGGCTATTAAATGTTCATGCACATTTACATGTGCAATATAGCAAAAGTACTCACAGTCACGTGATGTCACATTCTTGCCCATACATGTGTGGATGCATGTAAACATTTGGTTTGGATTTGTATGGCTTACATGACTCAAAGGACTTGTTTGGCAGCTGTGTACGGTGGGAAAACCAAATGAGCCCAGATGATGATTCATGGGGCGTGGATTGTTTTTGTTGGGAAAGAACAAAACACTAAAGCCTATTTTTAAAGAAAGTTTCCAGTGAATGCAGATGCCTGCCTGGACCTGGCAGGCATCTTGTGGGCAGACTCAAGATACTGTACCTAGCAATGATACCAGTGAGCTCCAGAAGCAGCACCCTGTCACTTTATTTCTCCAGAAAAAAAAGTAGAGAGGACTTGAGAGGGAAAAGCCACTCCCAGCTACGGCTTGCTGGGCACATGAGAAAGTACAGCCTAAATACAAGAACAAATCAAGCCTATGTTCCAGGGTTACTCATCTTACACCAACCACTGAAAAGTGATGCAACCTTATAAAGCCTGTCGGACTTCTGTACACCTCAGCAGCAGACACCAGCCAGAGCACATCTGTTGGTCTGTCAGCTTTAGCTGAATCTCCTGGTGACACAGGCAGAGTGTCTGACCCTTGAGAAGCAATGGAACTTGAGGAGCAATGGAACTTGAGGATTTGTCTTCTGGATCAGTCCCATGTGAAACAGGACTCCCACTGACAGCAGGCACAAATATTCCTTCAGTCACTTGCAAAGGCCTTAAAACTACAGCTCATCAAAACAGCTGGTTTGGCTTGAAATTACACCAAGGGCTGGAGCAGCCTGCTTTCCTGTTCAGCTTTCCCAGAACCACAGGCTTTGCCAGATTCCTGCCTCTGCTTCTAAGAGATGAAAGGTTTTGCTTGCTTGAATGCTCACTGAAATTGCAATCACATTTTCCTTAAGAAATGGGAGCAAAAAAGGTTGTCTATGTCCCAGTAAGCCTGGTGAACTGTTCCCAGCAAGCCCAGGCTGTCTGCCCTTTCCTCCTGATGTTTCCAGCTTCCTTGCAGCTCCCTCCCCTTCTCCTGGCTGTCCCACAGACAGTGGCCACAGCTTCTGCTTCTGTGCAGGACTCAGTTCCCCATTGTTTCTGCAACTCTCTCTGAGGGACAAACTTTTTCCATATATAATGACTATCAGAGATTTGGTTCCTGTGTTCCCATTTAAAAATACACTGCCTCAAGTTTAGCTGTTCTTTATTAGATGCAGCTCTCTCCCCCACACAATGGTCTTTTCCATTATACACAAGCTCTGACAAACTCAGGAAGTACAAGAACCTCCTGATGCCTCCAAATACTCCAGCTGACATGGTCAGTGCTGCACACGGTCTGATATTACTTTTGTTCTGAGAAACTAGTGTTGATTTCTTACAGGAAAGTATTTTAATAGTGTACACTTAGTAGTACATCTAAAAGTACACACATAATGGCATATAATATTATTTCTATTTTTTTTCTCCAAGCTTCATTTAAGCAGATATGCTGCATATTTTGACACCAGCAAGCTCTAAGGCTGCAAAGATACTGGATGCTGTTCTGCTGGAGGTAGAACAGCCAAACCCCTGGAGATGCCAGATGAGGGAAAAAAATAATAAAATCATGTGAAAATAGCACCTGCTCACTCATCAGATTTACTCTCAGGAATTCAAACTTTCTAGTGACAAACTTTTGAGTACTGAATTGCCAGCAGCAGTATCAGGAAGAACACCGTTGAAAAAAACCGCATAATGACCACTTCTTGCCATTGTTAATATACTGGTCACATGGACATCTAACATAACAGAGCAGCTTAGTTTTTGAGATACACATGGTCTTCAGCCAGGACAGCTAATTTCATGACTGTTAGAGAGCTGTTTCCTACATAGCTGCTGTGGAAGATCATGGCTTCAGAACCTAAACCACAGAGACTGAGCTGCCAGAGTTGATGTGCTGCTGTAAGCCCCTCAAAAAATATGTCTTCATTTGAAAATGGAAACTCAATCCAATCTCTGCTTCTATTTCCCAGGACAGGAACCAGTCAGTTTAACTGTGTTAACCTGGCAGCCTGTTTGAACCTATCTATACAGAAACACTGAAAAGTTCAAGTGAATTAGCTGTAACAGTAAGGATTGGAGATATTTTTCCACTTCTCTCTCCCCACTGCTCAAGCCCACCTTTTCCCTCAGGAAGATGATTAGTACATTTTAGCATTAGGATGTCGTTCAGTGGTACAGCAACTTCCCAAAGGCCCCGTGTGCAGTTTTTCAAATAACCATTGTAGGTACTCTCCTACAACGGGCTGGACATGTAGCCAAACTTCTGTTAAACAAAAGGCCCCAAACTGTCTTTAAGACAAGTCATCTGTAAATTGCAATTGCTGGATCAGTGACTGAAGGTTTTGCAGCCAGAGTTAAGCAGTGAGAGAGCAGGGACGTTATAGCTTCTCTGTCCAAACAAAGCTGCCACGTCCTTTTCCTACTTGTCACTATCCATAGAGAATGGTAGGACCCCCTAGTGTTTAACTTCTGCAGTTCTATGTCAAGGTTTAGGGTCAGGGTGGCCCCTCAGACCAATAACAGACGCTATCTGTTAAACCCCCCCCCCCCCCCCCCCACGGGGAGGGAACAGGGGGAGAGGGAAGAAGCAGGGGGAGTGGAAAAGAG
>JAAGNO010024229.1:0-25653 GCA_033439905.1 Ceryle rudis
AGACTGCGTCGGGTCCCCTGCCCCTCGGGGCCGCGTCCGGGCTGAGGCGTCGAGCGTGCGAGGAGCCCCACAGCCGCCCGCTGCTCGGCCATCTGGCTGGGGCCGGGGGTGGCCCCCTCCCTGAAAGCAGTGTTCGGAGTGTCCGTCCGTCCTCCAGCCCCTCAGCCCTTCCAGTCAGAGCCGGCGCTGGGCGAGGAGTTTACTCAGAGGCTCTTCGGGACGTTTAATTCTTCCCGCCTTTTCTTTCTCCTCGGCCCAGCGCCCGCCCCGCGGCCCGGCTGGGAATGGGGAGCGGGTTCGGCCGCCGGTAGCGGGCTCCGCCGGACTCTCGCGCCTCTTTCCTGTTCCCGCAGGGTCAATGTCTGCGGGGGGCAGTGCTGCCACGGCTGGAGCAAGGCCACGGGCTCCCAGAGGTGCATCAAACGTGAGTAGCCGTGCGGGTCGGGGGTGTGGGTGTACGGGCAGCGCCGCTGCGATCAGTGCCCGGTGGGGGACGACGGACACCCGTGGGGACCGCCCTTTCATCTTACGAGGCGCTGGATCCCGAGATGGGCTGTGGGTGAAGAGGTGTCGGCCAAGCGGCAGGTCCCACCTGCACTGCCCTGGCGTGGTAAACCAGTGTGCGTGCTCCAGGTCTTCTCCCACAACATTGTGGTGTGTGGTGGTTGTGACACTTCACTTTTCATTCCTAAATTCCTGCTTGCTAACCTTCAGCTTTGCTTAGGGATGAACAGTGGGTGTCTTTTGTGTTTATTCTCACTCAGCACAGATAGTGGCATTTCTGGAGAGAGCTTTGCGGAGGTTATTTATCTTGTGGGAGTATTTTGAACAGGGGAGCTTAATAGGTTAAAGAATCTGCCAGAGGAGCAAGGAATTTCTGTCTGTCCTCAGTGTCCCTTCACCAGTAGCCTGTGTGATGATCTTGTGCTTAGGGCTTTGAATTTAAGTGTTGAACAAGGCTACAGAAGTGGGTGTGGAGAAGCTCTTGTAGAGGGATGTACCTTTACTGGTGTATCAAGAAACACAAAATACATGCATAACATAACACTGAATCAATGCTATTGTACTCAGGTTGTCCTTTCTAATGTGAAAGAGAAAGAATCCTATTTTAGCTATGATTCAGGATGACTACAAATGGCTAAACTAGAGTGATGTTGCCATGTGGTCATGGAAGATGGGAATGACCTAGCATCCTTTAGGTATCAGTGAGGTTGGGCAGATCTTGAAACATTGCTTTAGTTCAGCAGGAGAGACTTCTGCCCCTGAGAGAGTTTTGGAGTAAAAAATGCTTACAGGATGCAAACTCTGTATTTGTGGGTGGTTGTGTGTTTTTGTTTGGTGGGGCTTTTTTTGTTTGTTTGGGTTTTTTTGTGGCTTTTGTCCCTGTGTGTGGCTTTTCACAACAGGGAGCCACCACATTTGTAATCCTCAGTAAGGTCAAGTACCTTTGACCTGCATGAAGCTGTTGTTAAGAAGCAAAGACTTTATTACAGTAGGCTGTTAAAGACAAAACTTCACAATATCCCTGACCAGCTTAGACCTGCATTTAAAACAGTCTTCTAAATTAACATTTTCAGCTTAAAATACATGCTGCTGTGTTAGTCACCTTTTTTGTTTAACACACCTTACTAGTATGATTTCCTTCAACTTAGTGTTTGAGGTAGTATTTTGAGGCTTATTGCAGAGCTTAATAAACTACCTTAGCTGACAGACTAATCAAAACAAAAAAAACCCCTCTTAATTTCTGGAGATTAAGTAAAAAGCTTTCAACTGCAATGCTGTTGTCAAGCGATTTTATTTTCACTACTTTGTACAAACCCCAAACCATTTCCCTTTTTGGCGCTCTTTATGTTTTCTAGTAACTTATTTCCATATAATTTCAATCCATCCTTTTAAGGTTTTGTTTATAACTTAGGTAGTTTGCTTTCTGTCCTTTAGGTTTCATCTTTTTCACTTCTCCCATTATCATTCAATTGTTCTTTTTGTCCTTTTTTTTATTTCCTTCTATTTTTAGGGTCTTCAATAAGGACTAAGGCAGTTAGATTTTTATGGGACAGCTGTGTAGAATCTTATTTAAAGCCATGAATTACTTGGTTCATTTATATAGTTGTTGGGAGTAATGGAGTAGTAAAGAAAGAATTAAAAAAAGGGGATGGACGGACAGACGGACATGGGCTTTCTCTTTGCTGCCTGCTCTGATGCTACTGATACCTCCTAGCAGTGTTATAACACACTTGGCTTGTATCTTCTTAGTTTTACCCCTCTCTTGGCAAGCCAAGAGAAGCACTAAATGGACTGAAGCTGTCTGTTTTGTAACTTAGGCAAACCATGAGACAGCATTGACTTGATTTAGCAGTGGAAGATTAGTCTCACAGTCATAAAAACCAGATATCTCCTTTTCTTAAACCTCCTGATGTTCCTTTCAGAAGAACAGAAACCCTATAACCAAACAGAAGTTAACCCCTTTTTTCCTGTAAAAACAAGTGATTTTTAAATTCAGATAGTGGATTCTCAGTGGATTTTGAGTGAATTATTGCAGTAGTGGATGAACTGTGTCACAGATGCAGGCACACCTGAGCAGAGGCAGTTTGGATCTGTCAGGGTTTATTAGCTCAGGCTCAATATCACTTTAATAAGGTATTTGGCCTCTAGGGCCAGTTTATATTCTTTTGCATGGTGCAAAGCCTCGGCTAATAAACCCCAGAGCCAACTTCCATTTGTATGCATTGTGCTTCCAGAACCAGAGTGCCAGCTCTGATCAATGATGCTTATTAGCTCAGGTGTAATCCCAGGCTGGGACAAGCACCATATGTTTCTGCTCCATTGCACCTGTGTGAATAAGCCTGTCTGTAACCCACAGAAAGAGGGGTCAAAAGGAAGTGTGGTCCTGCAACCCAGGCTGTGTTAATCTTCCTCTTCCCTTTGCCTTGCATGGTGGCATCTGCTAGCCCTGCTTTCTCGTGCATGGAGTTGTGGCTGAGTCTGCTGTTCCCTTGGGTGACTTCCATCTCTCTGGCTGGGAGCAGTGGCAGCTGCATCACATTTCCCTTGGTAGCAGCAACAGGGGGTATTTGAAAAGTTTCTGTGCAGGTCAGAGGGCAACATCTGTACGGAGGAGGCAAGTGCACTTTTCAAGTCCTTTTTATAACTTTTAGTTTGAAACTGAGCTGCCTCTTGAGTTTACAATATTTGTGTTGTCTTGGAAGCCTTACTGTGTGTCCTCAGGAGGTGAGCTTCTGTTTTACTGTTAACTACCTGCATGAGAATGTCTACTGTAACTGATTTTAGGTATATAGTTTTTTTCCCCCTCTGTGCCTAATACTCAAAACTTTACAATGTGAAGTTTAATCTTAAGAGCTTCTTTTTCTAACTGTGTGACTTTGCTTATGAAGAACTGTGTCATTCTAATTAGAAAGATGAAATCATAAAACTCAGAGTTGAAAGTATTCGGAATTGCTTTACTCTGGGAGAATGACGTCTTACAATCAAAACTGACCTTTTTGAAGCAAAGTCTTAAGCTTTGGGTTAAGATGAAGGTGGGAAATGTTCAACCACAGCAGTAAACAGCTTGGAAAGTTATAAGCATGTAAAAGGGTTTATGACAATGGCTGTCTTCCAGTCACAGTTATCATAGGTTATAATCTGTGTAAGTGCAGTAATAAGATACCATCAAGGCTGGAGACCTCATGTTTCGTTAGTACTTGTTGCATTACTAGAGCATTATACAAACATTAATTAGCTCTATATTGTGGCTGTAAGGCAAGTAGCACCTAGAGTGTGGGGTTTTTGTTATTTCATTCATTTATGGAAATTGAACCATAGGTTAAATGCAGCCTTGGACAAGTTGTAACAACTGTCTGGATGGCCTAAGATGAAAATTAGGAGTTCCTGCCTCTCAGCTGCATGCTTTTTCTACTGAAACCTGTTTTCTCCTACTTTCTACTTTTTATTCTCTACTTGCTACTAAATTTTTATTAGTTAATACTAATTCCCACAGAATATGCTTTTCTGCTAGTTCTGCTTTTGTTTTTTGGTTTTTTTTTTTCTTAGTGATTTTAAGGAGCTGTTTTTCATGTTGGAAAATCAAGAAAGAAATTACCTATTGTATGCAGGTTTTGATAATTTTAATAGACCCCTTCTGAAATGTATAATATATTTTATCTGGAGTACTAATATCAGTTGTTTGTGAGTGTTCTCAATGTAAATTGGATAGAATTTCTCCAGACAATGCTGTTTTTTAAACTAACTTTCATTAACACAATGATGAGAATTAGCTTGTGCTAGTGGGAAGGAGTGAGTTGGCTGTTAATAAAATACTGAAGCATGAGCTCCTTGTTGCAGAGGGTAATAGGGAAAATAGGTGAGTGGATATTTCAGGATCATGTTTAGAGTAAATTTCATATAAGGACAGGAATTACTGTGTACATGTAGAACCCACATACACCATTGCTGTCAAGAGAAAAAGGATTTTGCATCTTTGTTAGCTGAATGTTTTGTGCATGTGCATGTACTTATTCCATGCATGGGCACAAGATGAGGATTTTGGAATTGGAACTGGACTCCTTGAGTTGGGTCATGAAGCTCTTTTCTGTCTGCCATATGCTCACATACCTTGGAAAGGTCATCAGAAAACAAGATGGGTAGTCTGCTGTCCCCTTTTTTTTTTTTTTTTTTTTTTTGGTACAAAAAGATTATCTTGCTAATTCTCTTTTCTTCTGAAAGACTTCCTGACTCAATGTTAAATAAATGTGCTATAGGTAAACAAGGTTTAATTTATTTTTCAGGTTAAGGAAATATACAACAGTAGGACCTTCCTGCTGGAGAAGGAGACTAGAAAGTTTTGCTAATACTTGCCCAGAGGAAGGGTCCCCTTTGTTCAGTTCCCAAATCTGCATGGCCTCTACTTGTGTAATGCTCTTCAGTTTGAGCAATCTGGTTTCCAAAGCTATGCTGCTCACTATTGCACACTACAGCTCTTGTCTCCTTTAGGACAAGGACACTTCACAATGTGAACAGTAGTTCTGGACTCCCAGTAGACCAAGGCCTGGGTGGAGCATGCCCTAGGTTGCTTCTAGCTTGTGCTGCTGAATTTTCTTGGGGAAGGTGAGGAAAAGGTTGCATGCTTAGATCTTCTGATACAGGGTTAGAATCTAAACCTGGAAACATGGGAGCATACATGGGTCCTCCAGTTTAGATATAAAACTCTGTATTACTAAATATTTTAAAAGTGGTTGCTCAGAATGTAGTCTTTTTATCTTCACTACATCTCTTAGAAATGATGCCATCCAGGAGAGCTGTACTTTTTATCACTGGAACTGAGTACTTTAAATGTTTGCAGCTGTGCTTCATGCAGATTTTCTGGTCATAAATGGTTCTTGAGGCTTGTGCTTAATTGTTTTTGTGGCTTTTGAGTTTTACCAAGTTCTGTTTATTTACATTGTGTATACAAAGCCTAACTATAACCTACTGTCTCCAAACGTTGTTCCTTTTCATTCCAAGACCATCATTGCAGTAAAATCTGTGTCAATCTCCTTCAAATTATGCCTAAATAAGTATTAAATATCTTAATCTTAGAGACATAATTACTCTGAGCTTGTATAACTGATCTATACATTAGTCCTTTTTTTTATTTGTTCTTTGATATTGGTTTTAGACACTTTAGAATTGAAAAACTGAAAGCCATTACTTGAGTAGCCTAGTTTTGCCTCTGTTGTGTTTGCTGCTGTAATATGTAAACAGAGCTTTTGAATTTCATATACAAGGAATTCATTGGCTTTTGCAGTGGGAAAGCTCTTGTTAGCCCTCAGTGGTAGTTTTACTCTGCCTTGTTTTTTGCTTACTGCCCTTGGGAAGGATGAGAGGATCCAGATTCTTGCAGTGTTTGGCTTTGTCTATGTTAGCAAGCAGCATGGACTTACGGAAGCAGATCTATAGACTGAAGCCTTTGGTTTTGATAACTTGAGGCTCTTTGTAAGTGTATTTCAGGGCTTAATGTTTTATTTTGGACTAGATGCAGTCTGGTCTCAGGGAATGAATGCAAATACGAGGCTGACATACTGAAAAATTAAGTGCGTTTGGTGCATTCTTGGAGTGGTTTTTTTATTATTTTTATCTCTTTTTCTCTGCATCTAAAAGAAAAACAGTGCATGTGCCTTAAGATGGGCCTGCAACATGAACCAAACCTTGGTATGATTGGTCAGACGCACCTCAAGAGAGAATCCTGACCTAAAGCAGTTATGCAGACTTAGAGCACAGTATCTGTCTCCTGACCATTGATGGCAGCCAGCCTCCCCCCTGTGAGACAGTAAGAGCTCTGAGAAGATGCGGAGCCCTTAGCTGCTCCCTGCTGTACAGATGTGACCATGCTTTGTTTGGTGAGGAAATGTAAGCTCACAATTAGTATGAGATGAAACCTACACAGGATTTTCTTTGTGTGAGCTGTTAAAGACTTCACTGGAAACAAGCAAGGTTATAATGATACATAGTCTCTGTTTCATACATATACTCTTTTTTTTTTTTTTTCATACGATGTATGTATAGTTCTAAAACAAAAGAAAAGAAATGTAAAAGAAACTTCATAATATGCTTTGCTCCTACAGTGAAGCAGATGACAGGTGACTAGTGAACTCATTTTGCTTGTTGCAGATGTTAATGTTAATGTTAAAAAAGAAGCAGAACATGTAGTAAAGGTGTGGTAAATCTACAGTGGATAAAAAGTTTTGAACAGTTCCTCTGTTAATATTGTATCAGAAGGAATCCAAAAGCCTGGGTGGTTTGGGTTTTTTTTTTGTGGGTTTTTTTGGGGGGTGTTTTGGGTTTGGGTTTTTTTACATCCCCCTCCTCCCCTTTAAGATTTGTTGGCTGTTTTCAGTGTGTAACTTGGAAGTGGTGTAGAAAGCTGTGTAGGTGCTGGGGTCAGCTGGTTCATCCAGTGATTGCACAGTATTCTACTCGTTCTGGATTGTGCAGGAAAAACAATGACATGTTGACAGTGAAGTGATACCTCAATACTAGTCTGACAGCCCTTTTCTATATGGCTGCTCTTCTGAGTGTTGAAAAGGGAAGAGCTGCAAGTGACGGATGGTTTTCTCTCCCCCTCCAGTGAAGTGAGAAGGCAGGGTTAAGTTGCTGTGCATATGGTATCAGCCTTTGGGAGAGCAGGGCTGTAGTGAGGGGTGGGGGTCTGCACTCTTTAAGGGAGAAGTTTGATGCGTCACTTCTAAAGACACCCTTCTTTGAAGCCTTGAACTTGAATGGTTGCTTGTTCCAACTGATCCTGCCTTAAAGCAAGCTTGGATCACTTGGGAGCTATGGGCACACGCTTCTCTCAGTTGGCTCCTTGTGCAAATACTGGAGTACTAAGTGTTAGACTATGAGTGGGTCAGGTTGTCGAGTGAGTCTGTGTTCTGTGGACTGATATTGGGTTGTGTTTGAGGTTTTACTTTTTTTTTTAATCTAAAAGTACTTGACTTGCACAGCTAATTTATTCCTAGGAAACAGATCTCTCCAGTGACTACAGAAAGAAAGCAAAACTGTAGCATCTCTCCATGTTTCTGAACACATGCAGAACAGGAATGAGATTTTGCATGTTGGCAAGACGTTAATTTAAATACAAAGCTAAAAGTAGTTCTGCTTGGCCATGTTCTTTTTTGTGAAATGCAGATAGTCATCCCTGCCTAGACCTAGAGTTTGGGAGAGCTGCTTCCTGATAAAGGGGAATTACTTTGTGTCCTATGGCAAGTGTTTTTTTCATAATCCAGATCAGGTTTCTTATTGTCTGTAGATGGCAGTTTAGGCCTGGATTTTCAGAAAAACTCAACTAAATGGTGAAATCCTATTGAGAGTTGGTTGGATGTAGGAAAAACTACTTTTCTTAGCATGTTAATTACTCTGTTATGATTAATAACCTTTTCTGTGGTATTTCTTGTCTATAACACTTCAGTTGTCTGAATTCTGCATCTGGTTAAGTTTTCTCTTTATTGCATTTACCTTGTTTTGTTCAGTTTCCTGTGTAATGAGAGAGGTTAAGAGAATTACAAGGATTGCAGGCTGGAGTGTTAACCACTCCAGCAAGCAAGAACAGCATGTAATGTGAATCTTCTGGTTTACTTGACTTAGTCTGTTCTGTAATGAATGATCTTGTTATGATATTGAAGTGATGGAAGGTTCTATAGCATTTGAAATGTTTATACTGTCAGAAAATGTATAATTGTGATCTTGTATAATTAAAATGTCTCCCAAGTTGTACAGTCTAACTTAAATATTTATAGTATTTAAACTCCAGTAAACGCAACATGAATGCAAATGCATTCTCAGATAGCATGTTATGTGCTTATGACCGATAAAATAATGCATCCTTTTGCTGAAGTTAGGCTTTTGAAATATTTAAGTATAGCTGCTATTAAATTGTGATGAATGTTAGCATTTAGAGATACTACCATGAAGATAAGATAAATCTTAATGAAGTATGTTATGTTGTCATTAGGTTAGGAATGAAACTATGATTTTTTGTTTGTTTGTTTTAAAGGAAGTATGTATGCAAAAGTGTTATTTCTTGTTTCCCTCTCTTCTTGGAGGTCATGTTTACATATCTATCCATGCTAGCATGGGAATGCATCAGATATTTTGAAGTGACCCAATGAAGAGTTCCAACAGTGACACATGCTTTTATTTGAAGTAAAATTAGGGAAAGAATTCCTTAAGACCATCCAGTTATCATAAAAACAAAATTCCTATGTAGGAAGACACAGATGCAGTAGCACCTCCTCTGTTAGTGGTGGAGAGGTCATACAGGTTTTCTGCAGGTAATGCCATTTCTTCTGAATATTTAAGTAGTTTTAGCTTTTTTTATACAATGGTCTTATAGCATGGTTGCCTTACCCTTGGTCACAAATTCTTCTTTCACCCATCCTCAATGAATTTGTATAATTGTTGGTGAAAGCTTGTAGAATTTCTGGTGAAATTCAAGTTCTGAGAACTGTTTGGAGAGAAACAGACTCAGGTGGAGAACCAGATGCCCAAAAAAGCATTAATTAGTTGGTGAGCACCAAGTGTTCCTTCAGTTAGCTTTTGGATTTCTGGTCTCCAGGGTTACATCCTCAGTCCTGACAACGACTCAAAAGACCTAAAATGGTGTCCAGAATAGAAGTGTAAAAGTGTTGAGCTAATCAGTAAGGCAATTCAGAGAACAGGAAACTATTACAAACTTTGGTCTTCTCCAGGATGGCAGCACCACATTCAGATTTTTCTGAGGGGGAATTGGAACATGCCTCCTTCCTTTCAGAACCCATAGCTTGTTGCTCTCTGGTGAAAGTGCTTCACTGCTTTTCTTTTGGAATCTATTGGTGGTCAACACTCTGTCTTTCAACATGGCAGGAGTTAAAGGTGCCTTTGTATCACAACTCTTTGTTCAGGATGCACACTCAACCAGGAAGAGCTTTGGTTTGGTTTTCTTGTGTGCTTGAGGAATAGAAATATTGAATTAATGAAATGAGAGATTGTATTTGCTTTGCCTCTAACAGTATTCCTATGTTGCATGGAAAGGAGCTTGAAATTTCTGCTCCAAGCATAGGCATATTCGTGTCGCAGTGTTGTTTTTTCCTCTTTCTGTGAGCTTGATGCATACATCATTTCTTGACTGTTTTTATGCTGTAATCTGAAACAGCACCACGCTTACAATCCTCTTTCCAATTACTATATTTGCTATTACTTGTCCTCTGGCGTGTATTTTGCCTGACAGGATTTATGTACTCCCATGAGAGAAGTTGATACATATTGCGCTAATGTGCATATATATTTCTGCTTAAACTGATGCTTGATTGTGTAGTTGAGAAGGAAAAAAAAAAGTTACATTAATTTTTATGTGGAAAGAGAAAGGGAAAAATCTAGTGGATGGGCTCACTAGAAATAACAAAACTCACAAGAATATTTGTAGTGTAATTGTTGTAGCAAAGTATTAGAAATTCACAAATGCCATGGAAAAAAATTTGTGGATATTTAAGTACTAACCATGATCAGTTGCTTGATAAAGGAGATATTTAAAAGTGAAACTAAGGCCAAAAGGTTAGAAACTGGGGTGCAGGAAACTTCTGGGGCATTTAAATTTTATCATAGTGAATTTCTGACTGAAAAGTCCATATTTGTGAATTTCAATTCTCCAGATAATCTGGACATGCAAGAAAATAAATGTGTAAATGAAGTGTTACTGTTGGAAGAAGGTAATTGTGAGTCAATCTAAAATCAAAGTAATTAGCATAGGAATCAGATCTTAGTTATCTTAATTCAAGAATTATCAGGAATTTCATATTAAAGTTTTTTTCATGACAAGTGGAGTTAGCTGTATCCATATTTTGAGTCTTTTGAAAGGTCTGAAAAAGAAATTTTTACCTAAACTCCTTTAATATCTGATATTTTATACATATTAATAAGTTATGCGTAATACAGTATGTATTAAACCACAAATATATTCTGTATGTAGAAGTTTTAAAATATTTACATAGCTTTAAAACTGTTATAAACCCTATATTTCAGGTCTTGCTCCTGCAAATATTTATATACTCTTTAACCAAAATAGCATGAACACATGAACTGAAAAGTGCTTATGTGTCTATCAGTATACAAACCAAGGTAACTGTTGGAAGGGGCGTGTTTACATGTAACAGTAATGTTGTTACTTAATACTTGCTTTTTTAAAGAATCCTGTAACTACAGCCATACTAGGCCTGATAGGTGTTCCTCTAACCCATTATTCTCTCTGATGATGGTGAACAGTAGTTGATTAGGGAAAAGTGCATGAAGTACAAATATATTGGGATACACCCACAGAAAATGCTTTCAGCTTTTTGTGATTTAGGAACTTCCAAACCAAATATGACACCATGGCTTTATTTTTAGTAGCTACAGATTGCATGGTGTTAAAACACAATAAAAAACCAACCCAAAAGAATACAATACTCCTTCACCATGCTCCTGGAAAGTGGGAGGAGTTTGCTTAGGTTGTCTTTGCCCAGCCTTTCAATGTGGCAAACTTCCTTGGCATGGCAAACTTTGGATGCTGAAACTATCGGGTTCAAAAAGCAGATCACTGAACTCCACAGAAAAATTTACTGAGTCAGGAAGATGCTGAGCCTCTGTATCTTGAAGGCTGTAGTGGTGGAAACTTTTACTGCTTCTCCTCCTGTCCTTAAACATCCACCTTAGCAATGGAGAGAGGAGACCAGAATAAGCGGGATCTTAGATCTGTCCCTCTCATTACTTGCATTTTTTCTAAGGTCTATTTTAAATTTCTAGTCATAACCTCCTTGAATTGAGTAGGTCCTACTGAACAAATAGAGAATTAATTCATTCTCCATTGCCTTTTACAGGAATATATTGGCCTATTTTTCAGTTTTAAACTTAATACTTCCACGCTCCAGTATTTGGAAGTGCTTTATGGAAAATAATGGTGTTTTCAGTTAGATTTGCCATTATTGTTGTCTTCAAACGAAGTAGTTAGGTCATACATTTGGCATACTGCAGCTGTCTTAACTTTTAAAACTAAACTGCTGTATTATGTCAATTAAAATGCTCATTTTAGTTCTTTCCTAAAAATGTGATCTTTTATCCTATTTTGTGATCTTCCATTACATTAACAAAGAACTTCTATCAAAGGGTACATTGCTGTGATGATCTAATGGATCAAGTTTTTTAACTTACTGTCACTATTCACATGATTTGAGATAAACCAGGTCCTCTATAACATAGTTGCTGGATCTGCTGATGCTTGTTTTGTTATACGTCTGGCTAGAGTAATGCAGTTGGTCCTGCAGGACTTTGTATGATTTATTTGTATGTAAAGCTGAGAAACTTTCAGCTTTCTATCAGTGCAGTAAGAATCTTCAAGTCTGGGTAAAAGAGATAAGGTCATTTCAAAGCAGGTTCTATTTTCAGCTTCAAAGTTTTAAATTCTTTACAACCTTATTAGGTTCACTTTATGTGGAAACAAGTTTTTGTAGCCTTGTGAATCAGCTTTGGTTCTTAACTACAGGGAAAAAGTTGTATTTTTCTGAGGGTTGTCTTTTGTGTGTATAAATTGTTTCAGTTTTGAGGGCTAGATGCCGAATGATCAGTGTCCTAGCACAGTGGATATTTTTTTACATTGAGTTTTGGAGTGGTCTCACTAGCTTACTTCTGTTTGATTTTTTTTTTAATTTATTTTTTTGTTTCTTTGTTTAATTATTGAGAAGCCTGGAGGTTAGTATAAATGCATGTCCTTAAATTTCTGGACATATATGTTCAGTGTGAATATTAAATGTAAAATATTTATTTATAAATTATATATAATTATATAAAATATCTAATGTAAAAATGGGACTTTGGAAAATCCTGTTGTTTTTACACACTCAGCTGTGCCCAAACTGTTTCACTGTGATCTTTGCACATTTCCTACAGATGACCTGAATGATGGGGTCACTGTTCTGGTCTTAGAGTCTCTCCAAAGCCAATGAAACTTCATTAGAATGTAAGGCTCCTGAGTCTATATTTTTAAAGATATAATTAATTTTAATCATGTGCATATGAGGAAGTTTTTACTGTTCATAGCAAAATCTGTATCTTAACAGCAAAGTGCGAGAAAGAGTTGGTTGTACCTCACAATATACTCTTGCTATAAATTTCTTCTCAAGTTTACAGTGAAAATAGTCTTCAGTTTTCCAGCAAAGACAAAATATAGTCTCAAAAATAATAATTTGTTTAATTACATTTTTATTTGTGTCGTTGCCTGGGAGATGCATAATAAGTAATTAAGCTAGCTCAGTTAAGAAGCACTGAAAAGGAGGTATGTTGCTGAACAACATATGGAAGGGGGAAGTATATGTGAGAAGAACTCCATGGAAAAGCTCAAGTTAAAGTTTTAGGACAATTCTGGTGTTGTGTACAGGTGGTGTACATGATACATCTGTATCAGATGGTGGTATCATTTGACAGATTAGTTCTCCAAATTAACACAGTCCCGTTCTAATAAGTTATTTTGTATGTATGCTTGTGGGTTTATTTTTATATTTAAACATATGTATTAAAACTTCTTTGAAATGCCAAGTACTCCAGTTTATTTGGACCAGGGCTGGGGACTCACTTTTTTTTGTGGCTTTTTTTTTTTTTTTTTAAATGTGCAATTGATATACTTGAATATGGTGAAGAATTACATGTTATGGTTTAAGATACAATCTTGCCTAATTTAGTAAAATCTTTAGAATGGTATCATTTTGTCTGTTAAAACATCTTTAACACTATTAAAAATGTGCTTAGTCTGAAGGAGTAAAGTAGCTTATCTGTGATTCTTCTTAAATGCTTCATTGCATGCTCTCTCTAATAGGACTAATGAACACATTTTGATAGCTATTTTAATTAGAATTGTAGTTTACTGTGAAATTATGTCCTCTGGATAAAATAATTCATTTGTTTTGCCATCTTTGTGTTAACATTCTCTAAATACAATAGGAATGTAAATTTAAGCATCCTAAATAAATCCTCAGATTAGGAATACTTTTGGAGTGTTACGTATACATATGATCTGCAACTGCTTTTGCTTTTTTAGATATTTTTTGGTGGAATTTGCTTCTCAGAGTTTCTTGCTCATTCTGAATGGAACTGATACTGTGTTAATTAGGTCTACAGGCTGAGCATTAAGTCCAGGCACATTGACTATTGAGCCTAGACTCTATAGTCAGTGGATAGAGCAACGCAGACAGGCAGGTATCTGAAAGTGACTTGTCTTTTGAAGAATCTGATCCCTTTTCTCTGGTGGTACAAAGAATGTATAGAAGCTAGTCCAGGATAATCACAAGCACCTGTCTGTTTCTTCAAAGAATGTGACCCCTAAGTGTAGCTTTGTCTTTGCTGCAGCAGTTTATGCATCTTGTACTTGATGTTATTGTGGTGGTGATGTCAGAGGGCATTTCATTTGGGCTTTAGAGGGGGAAGGGTTGAATCACTTCATGCTTCTCTGCATCGTTTTGTTCATCTATAATGTGACTAAGGATTCCTTCTAGGTACATATGGAGATCTGTGATTTTTTAAATAGTAGTAGAATGAATCCAAGTAGTATAATTCTATAATCTGCATAATATGCAGTTTGGTTGTTGAAGTATAGGGAGGGAGGATGTGGGGAAGAAAGGAGAATATAAAAGGCCTCTAACAGGAAGATTTGAAACAATACTCTCTTAATTGAACTAGTGCGTTTCCTACTTTTTAACTCACCAGCATTTTACTTTTTGAGGTTGTTCAAATATTTTGCATGCCTTATATAGGAAAGCAGTAAAAGCTATACCCACTTATATACTTTCATGAAGCTTAGCAATGTTGCACTCTCCTGCTCTGTTTAACGTTAGCATTTAATGCCTTTTTATTATTGTGGGGAGGGTTTGTATTTTCCTTCATGCTTTGTTTCACTTTTTAAAATGTCTTTTCTTAGCTAACTGTGCACCACCATGCCAAAATGGAGGGATGTGCCTGCGACCTCAGCTTTGTGTGTGCAAACCAGGAACAAAAGGTAGTTCCTGTGAGGATACAGTCATGCAAGACACATCTTCCACTGGAGGCCGGAGCCCTGTTCTTCCCCCATGGCCCATACCCCAGCAGGCTGCCCAGCAGACCTTCTCTCAGAAGATGCAGGTTCCAACGAAGGTTGGCCCTATGACTCAGATGGCATTCACCATCAAGCAGAAGCCTCCTGTTGGGTTACCTCAGCAAATGCAACCACAGTAAGTGTTTGCTTTCAAAGAAGTCAGTATGTTAGATTTATAAAACATTGTTGTTCCTTGTGAGTGTTTTCAAATAATCGTACTTGGAAACTTTCACAGTTGTTTTTTTTTTCTTAAGAGCTCTTTATTTTAATTGCCAGATTTCAATGGATTTTTAAACTTCTATTACCTATGAGCCAGATTGGTTCCTCTAAATAGAATATTCCATAATATCAGTCAGCTTCATTTTCCTAAGAATGATAACGCTGTACTAATTTGAGGAGTTATTCTTAATTTTCACTAGTGAATTTTTGAGTTTAGTCTAGAATAGAGTCTGACATGGAATTTCAACATCTTGTATAACTGAAGAGTAAGAATTGATGCTTGTGTTGTGTTCTGGTTTCTTTCTTTTATTTGCATTATATTTTCTTATTTTAAAATAAGTGTGTTAAGGCTCTACTACAGTGGATATTTCCGCTTGTTTGCGTTTGAGATACAGGATTATATCAGCCTGTCATAGGTAGTAAGGAAACACCATTCTTGAAGAGCTTTCTCTGTCTTCAATAGCTGGTGACTTTGATACTACTTTCATTAGTTTAAATACTTCAGGTGACTCTGAAATGTCTTCAACTGTAATGTTGGTTTTATGAATGTATCTGACCTTAACTTGTTTCAGGGCCCCATTTGATATGGGGGGAGGGAGGTGCCCAGGAGGGTGGCAGTCAGATTGAATGTGGACAGTTTTAGGTGTCTGAACCAACTAGTGTACTTCCAGTTTCAGGTAAAGTCAGTGACAAAGTGTTTCCATCCTGTAACAGGTGTTGCTTTTGGGTAGCTGTAAGCAGAGTGCAGTCTATCTCGCTTCTAGCCTCCAGAGCAAGATAACCAAGACTGGGAAACGATCTGTGTTTTCCTGTCCCCAAAACTACAAAAAAATGAACCCAGAAGAGTGGTGTGTGATTATAGAATTCTGCACCTGAGTAATTATACACAATTATAATTGCAACAACAAAGTGCATTCTGCCACCCGTCTCCAAAGCTACGACTGAGAACAGAGATCACTGGGCACTGCTAATGATATTTCATGTTGTCTGGTAACCTCTTTATCGGATTCTTTCTTCCTAAAACCTTCCAATTCCTTTTACTGATGTCTTAGTTCATCTCACTGTGGAGCCACAAGCAAAACTGGCCTCATACATGTCTTTTGTAATAGGAACTTACTTGAATTCCCTTGGAGTTTGAAACCCTAAGGCAGTATGCAATTTGAGAAAGGTGGGTCAGCGTGGGCTTTAGGAACAAATACATCCACAGTCTTGAAGAACAGAGAAAATGTTGCCTAGTTTTAATATTTTTACAGTACTCTGAGCTCAGTTGCATTCCTCTCAGTGAAGCAATGGTTATTGAAGTGACTAATATGAATGGGAAATTACCAGTAAAATCAGCAGGCTTTTTTCTGCTCCTTCCCATCCAGACTAGCAGGACTGCTAATCCTCAGCACCTGGCCTCTCTGCTTAGCTCCACAAAGTGCAGTACAGCAAATCAGGACAAAGAGGCCAGACAATTCCTGTCTTATCAGTACTGATTCCTGTAGAGTGTACTGTGTATCTCTTTCTCCCTCCCTCCACACACATGCATTCTCAAGGAATTCTTCTTCCTGCTGTCATAAAGGCCAATTGTCCAAATTGGGTAGTAAAATATTTTTTTCCTTTTTTTTTTTTTTAAAAGAAGTATAAGGAATGCAGTTTGTTCTTGCCTGAAAAGAATGTGTAATTTTCCAAACATTCTGAAGGCTTGTGGCTGCCTCTAGAGAAGACTTAAATTTTTCATTATTCCTGAAAAAGCAGAGTCCAGGGATAAAGAGTTCCTCTTATAAGGCAGAAGATGGTAAACTGATTTTCTTCTGTGCTACTATGATAGTTGCCAGGCCATGGTGCTCAAAGTTTCTAGAGCTCGTCTTGCTTCACCAAAATATCTGTTCCTGCTTGCATGACACAACATCCCAGATACAGAGGAAACAACTTTAGACTAACAAAACCTGTCACCTGTTATCTGCTATCCAAAGTGCCCCTGAATGCTGCTATATGTAGTGTTAACCCAGCTGGTTTTTGTTGTTCATGTGACCCTTCTCAACCTAAGGATTGTTTCCTAGATGTAGAGACACCTTTTTCAGGTAGATAGGACTGTTAGTCTTTGAGATCCCATGAAGATAAGTCTGTTTCAGCTGACTTAATAATAGAGTCGGAAGTGGGAAACGGAGTCTTAGGAGTTGTGACAGAGCCAGCCTACAACCTTAGGAGGAGGCATACATAGGGGTGGAAGTGGGAGAGGAAATGGGCTGTTTCACAAACTGAAGGAACTGTATAAAGTGGAGCAGAAGGTAAATGTTTAGATACTACTGTTTAAATGAGCGCTGCCAGTAGTTCTTATGTAGACTATTAGGACAATTGATGGGGCTGAAAGTTCCTTCTGAGGTTTCGTCTCTACCATTGGTGCAGAGCAAACTGCTTCAGTTCTTCTTTGAATGTCTTGTGACCTTGTATGTTATGCGAGATATTTTTGGAATGGCTTTTTTGGTTCCCACTCCTAGAAATTTGGGGAAAGCTATGGCAGGAGTAGAATCATCTGTTGTTGGTATGCTGATCTAGACACTCCTGCTATGCAGATCTGTCAAATACTGGTGAGAGTAAGGGCAGAAGCCAGCATGAAACTCCAAAATAAGCTCCTAGAGGAGTCCTGTCTCTACAGCACTGCGTTGCCATATTCTGTCAATTTTTTTTCCTTTTCTGTATATGAATGCAACTTTTCCAACTGTCACTGAGATGTTCTTACATGTTTTCTTAGGATCACATGAGCAGTGATATTTAAGGAAGCAGGGAATGCATTTATTCCCAGCAATACTTTTTGAAGAATATGGTGCTGAACAGAAGGAAACCTGGGGAGAGATTAATTTCCTGGAATATCCTGGATTTAGAACATGGGTACTTAGCACTAGCAAAGTCTGTCATAGCCCTGGGCTGAAGATGAATACCATCAGGTATGAGGTTTCATCTTGGAAGAATGTTAGCAGAAGATGTAGATGGCTGTAATTGAAAACAAGTGGTGTGTCAGAAACAAAAAATCTGATTCTTATTGAAACCTGTTGGGAATTCTGATCTCAAAACCAGACGTGCTTTGTGGTCATGAATTCCTGTGATAGCTCTCCAGTAACTCCGGGTGTCCCTTTCACATCTCATTCTCTCACTTCTTGGCAACAGTATAGATCCAACAGCTTGGTTTTCTGCATTTACCATCTGTAGGAGTAGAAAATATGGGTTTGTTGGGTTTTTTTTTTTAAAGTGAAATTTCTAGTACCGTTTTGGAAATGGTCCCCAGAAGGAATTTCAAAGGTTGGTTTCTGCATTGGACAAAGCTTCTCAAAGGAGAGGTGGATGTAGACTTAAGGTGACTGTTTTGGACTTACTGGTGTGTCTCATGCCCCTGGAAATGTTTCCTGAAATGTCCCTCCAAACCTGTAGTCCTGGATCACTGGGTCTTGTCTCCTACCATCATGGGCACTACTAATTTCAGTGAACCTATCAACCTGTGTCTTAAAACCCATTGTTTTTTTTCTTTCCATTCAAGGATGTAGTATTTTTTCCAATATTTCCCCAATTTTTATTAAATATTGTGAGATTAGTTGGATTTGAGATAGAGAAGAGTTGGGCATGCTGTTGTGACCCTATTGAAATCAGCAGTGTAGGACAGTTAACTGAAAATGGAACATGTTTCTTATATAATCTATAATTGTAAGTAACATATTCATATAATATATTAAAACTTTGTAAAAACTCTTGGCTGAACTTTATTGCAAGGTACTAGACTGCACTTTTAGCTGTTTTGTCTTGTATAATAGTTGGGGGTTTTTTTTTGGTATCTTTGTAGGGGTTTTTTAATATATATAACGTGGGTCTAAGATTGGCTTATATCATGACTGATCAGGTGATGGTCTAAAAAAAGATTTGAGACAAGTTAGAAAATTAGATAAAAATTAATAGCTAGTGCAAGAGTAAGGATTTCTGGAGGACATTAATTTTCATCACCAGTAGGATAGATTTTTGTACTACAGATCTACAGAGCAAGTGAAACTTCTCTACTTTTTAGTTAGAAGAGCCCTATACTTGAACTCATATCTGAGGTCTATTTAAAAATACTTTATGAAAGCTCTTAACAGAGTATTGGACTCGAGTCCACAAATATCTTGGCTTTTTTTTTTTAAAAAAAAAAAGGAAAGCAAGGACTTTGGGGTAGTGTTGGTGTTAGAAATGTAGAAAAATTCAGTTTTGAAGTAGAAGCAATCTAGTCCAACTCTCTGCTGGGTTTGGCTATAAGAAGTTGCTCAGGCCTTTGTGTAGTTGAGCTCTGAGGCTTAAGGCTAGAGATTTCAGTATCTTTGGGCTCCTGTTGCAGTGTTTGATCACTCATGTTTTTTGGTGTTTTTTTGTTTTTTTTTTTTTTTTTAGAGCCAAACTAACTCATCTTCCTCAATCTCTCCCCATACGCTATGTGCTCCAGTCCCTGACAGTCTTGGCGGCCCTCTGCTCCACTGTGTCAGTATCTTCTTGATTTGGGGAGACCGTAACTGGACACAGTACTCAAGATGCAGTCTCACAAGTGTCAAATAATTCCTGTGAGTTGCTTGGCTATGCTGATGCTAATGCAGCCCAATATATGATTGGCATTCTTCCTGTGGTGGTACACTGCTGACTCATGCTCAGAATATTCACTGGGACCCCCAGATCACTTTTCGCAGGGCTTTCCAGCCATTTCAGTGCCAAGCCTGTGCTGTTGCACAGAGTTGCTGTATCTCAGCTAGATAACTTTGTTTGCTTTTGAACATTTTGGGCCCATTTCTCCAGACTGTGAAAATGCCTCAGGCCTTCAATATAACAAATATTCCTCCAAATCAGAACTGCCTGTATAATTGCCGAGATTGCATTTTTCTCCTTCTCTGGGTCATTAAAATAGTTGAACAATATTGGTGCCGATATTGATCTCTAAGGAAAACAGTTACCAACTTTCTTCCTGTGAGTTGGATTTTGTATCACTGAACGACACCTATTCAGCCAGGCAATTTTTGGGCCCACTTTATAATCCAGTACCCCTATTTCACCAATTTTTACATAAGGAGACAACTGTGTAAAACACCTTGCTAGATAGAATCCAGGTTAACAAGCACTCTTTTCATGCACTGAGATAGTCATCTCATCATAGAAATCAAAAAAAAAAAAAACCAAGCAAACACAACAAAAACTTTAATCCAAGCTAAAGCTAGAAAGTCTTGACTTTTTAACTTCTGAAAGTTGTAGTTCAGCTGTTTTCATTATCTGTGGTGATAGAAGTTTCTGGCTTTGAAGGGAAAGAGTATGATATGCTGCTACTTTTTTTTTTTCAGGAGAGACCATCTCTTCTCTTAGTTTACAAAGGGGAGCTGAACAATAATTCCAGTGATGGTATCTTGGAAGAGTAATGTTTTTTTTTTTTAAATTGTAAGCAAAATATTTCATGTTAATATTCTTAAATCTTACTTTTCCTGTTCTTGGTGCAACTTGGGGTTTAATCTGTGCTCTTAGGCATATGCATGTATGTGTGCTTAGGGCTGGTATGTACTCGAGCACGTTGAATGTATAGAGGGGTCTAAACAAATCCTTGAGTGAGCCGTTACTAAATGTTAAAACATGACACTGTTAAAATACAACCATAGACTGTTACTGTGGGCTTCAGAGCTTTTCTCTAAGTTATGAGCTCCTAGAGCCTAGTGCTGTGTCTGTTTGATTTATTCTAAGAAAAGAACATCTAAATTCTGTGAGCCTGTATCAGTATCATGTGCTTTGCAACATCAGGGTGTTAATGCTTATCAGGCTTCAAAATTTAATTCCAGTGGTCAGAGGCGAGGTTTTTCCAGCAGTTCTTGAGCCTACTGGTGTGTGTCAGAGAGGTGGAAAACTGGCAGTCTGTCTGCAGTCTCAATTGTCTTTGTTTAGTGTTGTAATAATAAATTATCACTGAACTGGGGACATTTTCCTCTGTTTCAGATATATTGAACTTGGAGAAAAGCTTACTATGTTGGTAGATATGTCTGCCTTTGGTCTTTGTATCAGAAATCTTGCTTAATATTTGATCTTCAGGCCTTTAAAAGAAAAGGAGTTGCATCTATTATCTGATTTGCATGTCTTGGGTGTTACTATAACTTTTGTTATTGTCTTAATGCTTCCAGTCTATATTGAGAGTTCATTCTTAATAACCTTATTAAATAGATAACAAAGACACAAAGAACCCCTCTTCAGGGGATTTACTTAATCGTAGCATTTTGCTAGTGTAGCAGATAACTAGATCACTCAAGAATCTTCATTCAGAGAATGATGTGGGTTGGCCTTAGACAAAGGCAGATATGTTTTCAGGAATGGGCCTGTCTGATTAATTACAAATGCCTCATTGGTTTCTCATCTGTGAATAGCCTGTTCTTGTCATGATTTAGGAACCCCAGGAGACATATACTTCATCTCTAGTAAACTTAATTTCTTCCTCAGTGCTGGCGTGTGAATACTTCACTGAGAAGCAGACTTTCTCCTACTGAGAAGCAGTTTCCATTTTACCTAAGCTCCATAAAGGTTACACGTGACATGTAACCTTTTGCTTTGACAATTTCCTCACAGGAATCCAAAACTATTGTTTTACCCGATGTGTAATCGGTTGCTGATCTAACCACTACCAAGGAGTTTTATTACTCATGTTGTCTTGTGTTGAAGTTTGGGTGTTACTGTTCATCAGTACCTAGTGAGAAACAGATTTCTCTTTTTGGTATGACTGGATTTAAGACATGAGTGTAAATGGGGAAGAACGTTAGGCAGTTGGAGAAAGTGGGATCTTCTCTTGATGATGTTGTTCAAATATTGAATGAGACTTTGTAGCCAGCCAGTAGTCTATTAGAGGGACTCAAATCCTTGCTCATTTCCATCTTCAGCAAATTTTCCCTGAATATCTTGTAGGGCCTTAGAGAGAGGTGTTGGAGGATCAGAAAGTGGACTGTGCTGACTTGAAGTGTCTAGCATACATAGTGTTGTATGTGAAGATAAGGCTGCCAGTGTGCTCAGAGGTTACTTAGGCAATTGAATCATGACTACTTGACTTTTGAGTTTAGCAACTTCCAATACTAAGCAAAGGACCTCCTGTTATTCAGAAAGGAGTCTTTGTGTGGTAAGTTAGGAAAATAAATACCTCCAGACTAATAGCTTACTGAAGCATTATAATTATTGAAGATAATTTCTTTGTGCTTGAAAACAAAAAGAAGCATCCTTTCTGCTGAGACATGGAATTTCCAGGACAAAGGATGTATTTGCAATAAACCAGCCTTCATTACAGCCCTCTTTTGTTACTAATGCATTCTATAGCTTTAAAAATATCTCATCCAGACTTGTGTTGGGATGGCGGGGGGGAATCTTTTTTGATAGGCTTGCTTTATTATAGATTGTTTATTGGTTGTTTGGTTTTTTTAAAGTGTTTTCTATAGAGAAAATGTATCATGCAGATGAGGACAGACTTTATTAAAGCCTATAGCATCACTGGAGGATATTAAAAGGACTTATTTGTTAGCTTGGATGCTATGATAAATTATGTTTCAGGCTTGTCAGGGGTTTTATAAGGAGTTAAAAATTACTTTAAAGGAAAAAACTGCTTTTGGATATTCTGAGCATTGGCTTTGTGTTTCCTGTTTTTTTAAAAAGACAGTTAAAGATGAAATTTTGTATGTTCTGTGTCAGGGAAATCACTTTCAAAGGCAAGATAGTATGTTAAACCAAGATGGACAATACTAGTACATACTATTATGTCATTGGGCAGTAGGTGGCAAGCTTTGCTTTCCTTTCTACTTAAGGTTTATTTTCATATTGCAGAATGCCAGAATTTTGAAAAGGGCGGTTTGAATTCACTGGAATATGTCATTTATTGGCAGCACATTTTTTCTTTTCTGAACCATCTATTTTGTTCATTGTACATAATCGTCTTTCTGTTGAACGCTGAGGTGAAGCCTGTCTTCAAATGACAGATGGACACAAATCAATACGTGTGAGATCTGTTGCATTTCTTCTGGTTTCAGTAGGCAGATTACTAATACACAAATGAAAAACAAATGAGTTGCAGTCGGGATCAATCCCAAATTATATGGGATCCTCTAGTTCAGCTTCTCTTGTGGAGCACAGTACAGCTGGGAGGGAAGGGGTGCAACACCCTCTTTTAACACAGTATTTTCCCAAAATGGAACTTGGATTTGTAGCGCTGTAACTAATAACTGAAAAGAAAAAAAAATACTATGTTTATTTTGCCCTTCTGTGTGTCCCATCCTGTGTCCTGGTCCATCTGTTCCTGTTGTTCCCTCCATTTCCCCCATGAACAGCCGTTTAGCTCTCCCCACAAACCCAGCCTGTTCTGCTGATGTGTAGAGTCAGCCATGGGAACAAAAAGGTGGCAGAAAATTGCATAACTAAAACTAAGGATATGTAGAGAGGAGTGCCCGAGTGCTTGTTATTACGTACTTTCTGTAGTGGGTGACTCTTAACGCCCTTCTCTGCTCAGGCTTCTTTCTTAGAGCCAATTGCTTTGACATTCAACAAATTAGCAGCTGGTTCTGTATCTGTATGAAGGGCACGGGGCACAGCACCTCTTCTGTGCAGCTCTTCTTAGCTGTTGTTCAGTTTAAACAGCCTCAGCTGTTCTTCAGGACACATTTTTACCTGTTAGCAAAGTTAATTCTTTGTTGAATTTCTTCATAGTGAGCTAGAGTTCTTGCTTTGCTATTGATGTTTTCTAAAAGTTGGCTCTGAATTAAAAAAACTTATACTCCTCTTATTCTCTCTCACTCTGTCCTTCACACACTTGAAAATTAAAATAATTGTTCTGAGGAAGATCAGCTGTCTTGAATCTTGTTGATCCCAAACTTGCATATATTAATATAGATAACTATTTAATTTTGTCATCCCAGAAATTCAAGACAGTAATTAACTTTTTTTCTTACTATGGTAGCACATTCTGCACAGGGGTCTCTATGTAAACAGAGGCTGCATATGAGTTTACATTTTCAGAGGCTTTGTGTCCCCACACTATTCCTAATGAAGGTCAAAAGTGTTTTAGGACTAGAAATACTGTTCTGAGCACTCAGTTTGGGGGTATGGTTAACTTCATTGTTGCAGCAGCACTAGGCATACATAAAGGATCTTTGGCATCAGCTGTCAGTAAGTAGAGACAAATGTTTTGAGATTCTGATATTGCAGCTATTCTCACTTGTAGTCTTTGGCAATGCTGTTGATATATTTGCGCTAGAACAAAAACTGGTTCAAAGGTAGTTACTCATCTCTTTGTGCTGCCAGGCACTGCGTCAGCTCTCAAGAACACCTCCATTCATCATTCTAGGGAAATGTAGTCATTGGGCTGCAGGAGCTGAAGTCACTGTTTAGTGAAATGGCTTGTCTCCCTCAGGACTGGGATAACTTGTGCTGGCAAAGAACATGGGGATGATTCAAATTTTTAATGACAATTATATTAGTCTTAGTCCTGGTGTTGTTTTTGAATAGTGCTGGTGCCCACTTCAGTGTTGGTCCATAAACTAACATAATTTGTAGTTACTTCTGTTGGATTGAGTATTCTTGCTGTTAATTGTGTTGTAACACACCTAGGTCCAAAGGCCATGGCCTTACATAAGTGTGGTGTGAAAGGCAGAAGAATATGGATTTGTTAGGCTAGTCATCTGAGAGATTCTGTTAGTTCACAATCACGTGAAAAGTGAGTAAACTGTCTTGAGAGAAGCCTTTAGTCTTTTTGTAGAAAAAGTCCAGTCTGTTTTATGACTTCTTTGTAAGATTTTTTTTTTAGATGTGAACACTTGTGATTTCTATCATACCTGTTTTGGTTGAAATATTTGAGCCTGTAAGTGTCCAGTGTACTTATGTTGAGAGTTCAGCAGAGATGCCTTTTCAATGGACTGGAGCTTGATAGCACCTGGCCATGTGTGAAATACTGTGAATATACCATGAATTCTCAGCATTGACTTCTGTCTACTAGAAAAGCAGAGATACCTTGGAAAGAGTTTTGAAGATACAGAGTATCACCATTGCATCAGCGTGCAAGACATTCATGAAATTCAGCTGCAGTGTCCTACACTTTGGATTATTAATGTTCCTGAGATGAACATTCAGCCTACCTTTGCATGAGCATCTCACTTTATCCACACTTAAATTATGTAGAGAAGTGAAGGTGTCACAGACATTTCAGGATGTTCAGTGGTTTCAGTAGTATCTCTGACAGGAAAAGGATTCTCAGAAATAGAATCTCTTTTTGATACAAAGACTTAAATTGTAGGCAACCAACTGTGATCTCAAGCCAGCTAAATCTTATTCCAGACAGGAGAAGGAAGCTAATCTGTTTCATGGCAATAGCCAATTGGCTTATGGTTTTATGTGGCTGTGTAACAGCACTTGCCTGAGTAAAGCTTTGCTGCAAGAAAAGGATGATCAGTGTAGGAGTAATATTGGTGAAATTGTTGCCTGGCTATACTGATGTCCAATTTTCTCTACTAGTTGCCTCTTTAATGTAATGGAGGGATCAACCAAATGCATGTAGGAGAGTCCTCCACTTCCTCCACTATCATTCAGCCATGACTCAGCTATGGTAGGGAGACAACACAGACAACTTTCATTACAGTGAGAAATACAGCAGCTCAGTCAAGATTCCAGTCTCACTGTGTTTGATTTGCCTCTCCAGGCACTGTGCGTAGATTGTAAAGAAAACTGTAGCACAACCACATTCCCCATCAGTAGTAAGACAAGTTAAACCCCATATAATATTTTTTTCTTATGAAAGTTACTATATTCTTCTTTATTGGATTCCGTTGTGGCCAGAGACACATAGT